>LDMZ01017661.1:0-14933 GCA_001455285.1 Sphaeromyxa zaharoni
TACCATCGATCCTCAGTCTGATGGACTAATGGAAAGGTTTGATATAACGTTTATAAACATGTTGATTAAATCAGTTAACAAGTCTGAAAACTAGAATAAAAATCTTGAGGAGATAGTATTCTCTTATAATATTACCAAACATAGTTCGACAAAAACTTCCCCATTTGAAGTGATGTTTAAATGAATACCATATCTGCCTGTTAAAATTTATTTCAAAATCGATTATGAAATCAAACAAGAGCTCTCACAAGCTAAGATATCGCAAATACTTACCGCAGTTAAGAAAAATTCAAAAATTTCATAAAATCTTCAACTCTATAATTACAATAAAAATGATATATGAATGAACATTAAAGTTGGGAATTTAATATAAGTACATTTTCCACTTGATCATACTTGTACCACAAATAAATTAGCAAAATTATAGCGAAGACCTTATTTAGTGGAGGACGCCAAACACCCAAATCTCAAAGTAAAAATCAATAATAAAAGGTAAAAAATACATTTAGATTGATTTAAGAAAGTTGGATCTAGACTGGATTCACACGAAATTGTAAAAGAAGCATTGTAGCCCCTTAATGTTTCTATTGACGAAAATGAAGACACAATAACATATGCACCGTTAACATGTTTCGCAAGAGAAAATCAATTAATTAATAATTAAGATGGAAACGTTTAAATACATGAAGGAAATGTAAGAAAACAGAGATTTCCGAAAATTTATCAAGATTATATTATTGAACTCCCATTGATATGGACACATTACAGATTAAATAATTTACATAAGTCTAAGGCGGGCGGAATATTAAACCATCTAGATTATAATTATTATCTCACGTTTTAAGTTACAGTTGAATCTTATTTTTTCAATAATGGAAGAGATGGCATCAAAATTTGTTCAAATTTTTTAATTATATTAAGAATAGAACAAAGTTTAATCAACTTCTTATTAGATGAAAATATTATTTAAATAAATAGGTGTAAAAAATATAGATTTATGAATGTAAATGTCGGAGAATTATTACCAATGATGGGGAGCATATAAAATTACATTTTCCCGGACAATCTCATAACTATTTTATTTTTAAAAAATTGTTAAATCGTAACGTTTAAAATAATGAAAACTTCTCTATTAATAAAACTAGTTGAGATAGGTTTGCAAACAGATTTTATCCGCGACTAAAATTTATTAAAGTATATAAGGTGTTTCTTGGAGAACAAATTTTAAAGTGATTAGTGAATTTTTTAGAAATATTTCGATTAAATAAATTATTATTGATGTATAAATTATATTACGGAAATGTTATAAAATCACTTGATATTTTCATGAACTATTCAGAATCGTTTTACTTAATTTGAGCTTAAGCAGCGATATTTAAATAAAAAAAACGTAACGTATGTTCCTACATGTTTATTTTAGTGAGTTATAGTTTGTTAATAAATTAGAAAGTACTATTTTTGAAATATATAACAAAATAGATATAAAAAAACATGGAGATTTTATCTCGGATCTGATTTTTTCTCCAAAAATCACACATTTATATTCGTGCTTCTATACTTGTTGTATGTTTTAAAGGTTTTGTTAAATTTTAATAACTTAGATCCATGACAAATTGTTGTGTTGTCATCAATCCCTGATTTATTCAAACATTACAAAGATATTAATTTATATTTTCCATCAATTGCTGAAAACATCGGAGGATTGATTAAAAACGAACTTATTATTGAGAAATATCATATCGGAAAGCATAAATTTATAAACTCTGGAGAAAATAAAATCTTTAATATATTTATATTTATAAAAAAACCTTTTATTTAGTCATTATTTAAATAATTTTTGCGAAATATTTCTTAAAAGCTATTGATTATTATTAATTTTTTATAAATAATCCATAAATTCAAAACTGGAATAAATTTTTTATGAGATCTTCATAATATTGATAATTTTATTAAAAAGTATACTAATGTTACATTTTAATTTTTCAATGTATTTAAAAATGATATGTGCTATGCTTTATTTTTTTAATTATCGTTTTGTACGATGTTTAATAATTTCTCGCATTAATTATATTCATTTTATATGAATTAAATATTATCCAATATTCTACTTAAAATAATGCAACTATGACCCTTGTGCAAAATACACCATATTAATTTAGCTTAGGCTAATGATCTATATGGAGATAGGATCATTTTTATAAAGATATTTTCAAGGTTTTAAACAATAATCAGATATAAAAAATACACTTGTGATTTAAAATTTAAGGAAATATACTTTGAAATTTTCTGTTTGATTTACCTTGTAATTGCTTTCTTTAAAATAAATTTCCAATAAATTCGGAAATAACATATAATTCGTATCTAAACGATATCAAGCTAACATTTTAAAAATTTCATATAAATAAACTTTTAATAATTTTTTTATTTGGATGAAAATATATCACAATTTTTTATTGAAGATCCTTTAGATTATCAGCTTATTCCATGTCTCATATATATATAACTAAATTCTATTTCATTTAGTGAAGAATATGATATTAATTGATTAATATGTATGAAAAATTTTAAAGATATACGTCATGCCTGGTAAAAAACAGCTTTGTTCATTAAAAGCTGTATGTATATCGATTGCACATTACGGGTTGTTCCTTTATGCAGTATCCAATGTTATGGAAATTCCAGGCATTGGCGATATTAAAAATATAAGTTATTAAAAACGTATTCATTGTTTTTATACTAACTAAATAGATGGAGCAACTCCCGTTATTCATTCTCATTCATTGCACTTAATGAATGGGAAATGAATTCGTCGCCATTAGATAATAAATTAATATCTTTGGAACTGAGGGTTCTCACAGTAATACTATAAAATTATTATAAATATTATTAACAGGCTATATATTACATATTATAGAACTGAAGTACAAATTATGTTGCATAAAATAAAATCCGTTCTATTATAGAAAATAAACCTAAAAATTATTCAACATATATTTTTTAATTATTTCATCGAAAAATCAAACTCTTTTATATGTTAAATTTAATAAAATTTATTTTATTGGTTTTTGAATTGGACCCCTGATTTTTAATTGCTTTATCCGATTATTTGTGTACGAACAAAACTAAAAATATCTTATTATTTGTAAAAAAGTATTATAGTTATATGCTGGATCATTGATGGGCTTGATTTTGGAGCTTTAAGTAGATATCTTTCCATATCAAGGTTAAATATTTCAACATTAATTTGATGAAGATTATTATACTATGTATTTTTGAATATTTAAGTGACTATACACCAGAAATAAAGATTTATATTTATCATTTAATCATTTATGATCCTATAGTGTGCACTTAAGGATTTTTTTTACCATAATTTACTCTCTCTATTAATATAACCCCGAAGAATCTATTCCCGTTAATGATATATTTAAAAAAAATTCCAGCACCAAAAATCATTCGAATTTAAATTTACAGAAATTGAGAATTATTATCACTAATTGTCTATAAAGCTTTATTGGGAAAAAAAATTCAGCATTTTAATTGCGTGAAAAGTTACTGTATATCTTATATCTGTTAAATCATGAACCATGTAACTCACAGCATACGCGTCTATGTCATTCCAGACGATCAAGTGTTTAGTCCCATTTAAATCTTACATTTTGGTGTTCCACTCCAATTAAATCAAATCTTACTTTTTTTGAAATTTTCATATACTGTAATTCTGGAGTAGTCGTTTATTTAATTACTATCACTCGACATGTTGTACATAAAACCAGTAGAACAACTTTAGATTTTGGCCCACCCTTCGAAATGCTTAAAATATCACTATATTTAGTATCTCTTACTTGTTTTTACAGCAGTAATGATGTTATTGGGTATTCTACTAAAAGAAAAAATTTAACAGGTTATAATTCCTCGATTACCAATCCTTCTGCAAAATTACAAACTAGTATAATAAGTTTGTAATATATGTGGTTTCTTAGTATTTCCTTCACTAATTATTATGCTTTTCCTTATTCATCCATAAAATCAATAATTAAAATTGTGCTTAAGTCAATAATGTATTTGATATACACAAAAATTGTTGTTAAATATAGATTAAAACAAATTTATACAGTTTTATAACCCTTCAATTATTAAAATTTTTGTCTTAGAGAATAATGAATTTCGTTGATTGCGCTAGAAAGTTCAGGCTAATGGCAAAAAAATAAACTACATATGTTGTGTTATAGGTATGGAAGTAATTATAGACAGCAAGAATAAATAGAAGGGGTAAGTAAAAAAGTACTAGCTACTCAGTTGCCGAAAAGAAGTATATATAGAAGGTGGAATTATTTTGAAAAGTTCATTTATCTCATGATTTTGGGAATCAATCTGCGATGCATCACACCGCAAACTAGTTCTGGCGGAGGGCTGCACGAATTAATTAGCATTTTGATTTTTTTTTAATTAGTTACTATTATGTTATATTGCCTTATTATGTCAAAGTCACTATTTACGTTCCATATCAACACTGGAACTTATCCCCAAGGGAACCTCATCATGTTTGATGGAAGAAAGTATATTTTTGGAAGAGGTGTTTAAGCGCAGTTAGTGTTTGGTAAAATTTATGCATACACCAAGGAACATTATCGGTTAGCTGCTGTAAATCGAGCAAACTATATGAAACTGTTGTTCATTATTAAGGAATATGTACTGATTGGATAATAATAATTTCATATGTTGGAGATCTTTTAACATTACAGAGTATTCACATATGGGGGGTTAATTATCATTTAAATTTTGTTAATCCAGACACAATGGCTTCAAAAAAGCCATGAGAACTCAATATCATGTCTATTAAAGAGATAAAATATAATTGAATATGGTTCCAAAAAATAACTCGAAGAAATCTTCCAGATATAGTTGATATAGAGTTGGAAGTTTGTGAAGGGAAAATCCTAAGACTTAAATATATCTGCCTATTATGGTGATTGCAGTAGATTACTATAACCATTTTTAAAATGAAACATAATTTAATCCTTTTAACTAAAATTATTAAGTGATTTATATTAAAAAAGAAATGTCGAGATATTTTAAATAAACTATCTATTGATTTCTAGGATATCAGATAATTATTTTTCCAAACCATTATCATGTCAGGAAATTTCTAAGCTCCAGCGTACCCATGTAAATTTCATATTCTGTGTTTTATAAAGGTTGAAAACCGTCATGGTGACATGTAAGATCTACCTGATAAAAATTAAATGGTTTCACTCACAAATTTTTGTTTAAAAAATATTAAATTTCTATAAATTCCTAGGTATTTCATTTTATTATTTAAAGAGAAAATGGATGAATTCTTTGCATCGTCTGATAAATATTTTCTTATTCTCTTGTTCATCTTATGTGGGCGGGGTAAAATAAATCATGTTCACCGAGTTAGTTTATTTGTCCTTATTGGTTCTGTTATCTTGTCTTCTGAATTCGTCCCTGTGTCTGATAATACTCTTCAATAAACATTTACATACTACGACCAATTTACTTATAGCAAACTTAGCAGCTGGTTTGATATTAATGTGTATTTCCGTTGTACCTGGTATTATCTATTACTATTTTGATAGTTTTATTTTGGGAGATGCGATATGTAGAGTTTCAACATATTTATTTGAATTGGGCATTGTATTATCAAGCTGTTTAATGATAATTATGTCTTTGTATAGATATTTATCTGAATTTTTCATAAATATTCATTTCCAATGCTCGAAGCACATTTACATCACAGTTTTATGCTCCTGGGGTTTTTCTTTTATATTCTGTATTCCTGTAGCTGTAATATACTTTGTTCGTATAGATGAATCAGGAAGGCGAGTATGAATCTTGTTTAGGTTAAATCAATTTTATAGATATGTAGCAGGAATTATTTAGGTAATGTCTTACCTAAGGTTTATTTTACAATAGAAATCATTATCGTATATGTTATTCCTGTAGCGTTTTTTATATATGTTTATGCAAAAATCCTAACCAAATACTACCAAAAAAATTACTTGTCTAACCTTCATTATCATCCCACAGATATCAACTTAAGTCCAAATGACGAAAGCTTCAAGCAACATGATGCCAATCTTGACAGTTATATATAATTTTATTTGTATTTATTAGAAAGATCAAACGATAAAATCAGCGGATATAAGGGCGCCATGCTGCAAAAATATTGCAGAATTTAGAAAATCAAAATTATCGAAGTTACTCCCAATAATGGGCGCTGTTTTCTTTTATATTGTTTCGTGGACACCTTTCGTTATTGGACGCTTATTGATATTCTACAAAATCAGTATACCCTCAATTATATGGAATCTATTTAAAGCAATACTGCTTCCATATTTGGCATTCCTACCAATAATTTTTTCTTTTACATGTAGTGAGTTAAGAAAGCAATACAAATCATCAGTGATATCATTCTTTAAGTTGTTCCGCTGGAGGATGTAGAATAATCTTTAAGTAAATTTAAATATATTCTAGAATTAAGCATATTTGTGATAATTATTAAAAAAAATATGAGCCAAACATATGAAATTATTTCTTATAAAATAAGCGTAATGTTTTTGGGAGCAATTACGTGACAATGAAAAGGTGCTAACAATTTCTAATTTTGGCATTAAAACGTGTAGCCAGGTAGGTTTTAAATCTGGAGATTGTTTAGATCTTTGGACAACATAACATGAAATCGTGTATCAATATTTTTGAAGGAATTTTATTATTAATTTTATGCATTGGAACGATGTGTCATTAATATTAGGATCTTGAACATATGCAGATATATATATAGAAAAAGTGCTATTATCTTTACTTATTATAGTTGCATGGCGCTAGCATTAATAAAGGTAATCTTCTATCACAAAAAATTTCTCACCAGGTTTGACATATATTTTATATTGCTTATGTTTGTTGGCAGATCCATATAATCAGGTTCTAAAATTATGACAAACAGGAACTGTCAAATAATTTAACAATTGCTATAATTAACAATAATTACACAAACCCAATACGTGATATATAGTATATTGCATGGAGTGGTAGTTTGTATTCTTATTTACGAGAACAGACCCATTAATCTTAACAGTGAAAAGTAAAAAACGTGAAATTTTTTTCTTGCACAGCCTTCATATACTCGGCTTTCTCGATATTAGAGGATCGGTTGGCAATACTCGCAAACAATACTTGCACAATTTATTTTTTTTACAATCATATTACAAGATATGAACTTGTGGTGCCAGCTCACCGCGTTACCACACAATATAGGTATCGTCAGCTAAATAGATAATAGATGACTATTCAGTTCTAATGGTTTTTGGAATGTCCAAAAGCTGAACTACTTAATATTATTCAAATGAACACAAAAAATGAAATAAGTTCAAAATCCCTTTTCACGCTTTATTCCGTAACCGGGAAGTAAGCCTGAGAGTAACTAAAGTAATCTGATCTGAAATTATATCTTACTTATCAAAACTCTCTACATGGCATATTTTTTAAATTTTTAAAACATTATCTCGTTAATAGGTTGCTGATAGTGTAAGAAACCTAGTGTGAGATGGTTACACGGAAAAATCTAAACTATGGAGTGTTGATTTATTTAAACACCTAAAAGGCTTTCCTTTAAATCTTGAAAATATAATTATAGTAATAACTGTTTAAGTACTCATATTCTAGGGTTAATCAGGTGAACCTAGCAGTTCCCGAGAAGGTTATTGAGGCCATGATACCTTCCATCTGGTGGTTTTTATTCCATTGTGCCACTAGAAATACTCATAGATATAATCAAATAATATAAGTAAGATAGCTACTTACACGTTGTTAGAATATTCCTTTTTCCCCATTCCCCCGCGGGCATTGTTGGAGGATACGACAATGTATTTTTTTATGCTTGATTCTTTTGAACTATGTTTCCACGTGGTGGAAAATCAATGGAATAATCTAAAAATCGTTAATGTTAGGATACAACGCCTCCTTTTCTTAATTTTGAGCGGTTCTTGAAATATTTTTGGGGAGAGTATCTGTTTGGCGGTCGTTGATTGCGTATAGATCTCCGTATTTTCGTTACATTTTTAATGATGACTTGTTTACGAATTCTGGTTGAATGTTAGTTTCTGAACCAACCGGGAAAATTGATAAAAAATATAAATAATGATCGTCTTCAAAATATCCTCTTCTTGGACGTATCTGATCAAAATATATCTTCAACATTGTTTTAGAATCAAAGAGTTAAACAAGTAGATGCCGATTACCTATAACCTCTTTGATTACGCCTGGGATCCACTTCGGAATTTTATTTCCATCGTACTTAATGTTGAATGGTCAAACACACGCTATACATGAATAACTACGAATATATGCGATACTTAAGTAAAATTAATATACAGCACTTAATATTCTTAACATAGAATTTACTTACTTTTTGTATGAATTTATACTTTTGAGGTAGAATTTCATTAATGTGTGCTTTTTTAATTTCTGGTGAAATTATAGGATTAAATATGTCAATCGATGTCCGAATTTGTCTTCCGTATAAAAGTTCACATGAGGAGCGTCCCGCTATTAATGGTGTTCGTCTGTATTGCGTTAAAAATTCGATTGTTGCTTCTTTGTTAGGAAATTTAGATTTTTGTAGGGCTCTTTTTAATGTCTTCACAAATCTCTCAGCCAAGCCATTTGTCTGAGGATGATTGGGTGGCCAGTAATATGTCGGAAACCTCTACCCTCACACTATTCTTTGAATTCGGCTGAAATGAAACTGGTTGCATTATCTGATGCTATGATATGAGGTATCCCAAAATTGCTGATATTTTTCTCTATTAAACTAAAAACCGGAGCGGAAGATTTAGTATTTGTTTGAACACATGGATATTTTGAATATAAGTCTACTACGATTAACCAGTTTTTATTTAGAAAATTTATAGCATGATAAATATGTATTTTGCTCCAATGAATGCTGGTAGGCTCCTATGGATGCAATTCTGGCCTCGCCAACATATCTCTAAACTTATCGCACTCCTCACAACATTTACATAAATCTTTTATACGTTTATCAATTCCAGGCCAGTTGCTTCTTTCGTTGTACAACGAAATTTCCTGAAGGAAGTGCTGCTAGTATTTTTTCTTGTAATTCCTCTGGAATGACAATTATTGCACCATAGAATAAGCAATCCTCTAATACCGATAAAGAATTTCGCAGTTTTGAGAAATCCTTAAGATGAAGTAACCTGTTATTTGACCAGCCATTTTTTGTGAACCTTATGACTTTCAAAATGGTTTTATCTCGGTGTGAAGCTTCCTTTAAATTATGTGATTTTGAACTACTTATTTGTGAATTTAAATTTGAAATAGAAAAGACGGAAATTCAATCAATTTCTTCTTTGTTTTTATCAAATCTGAATATAAAAGAGAAAGGCTAAGAATGTCAGCGTTTCCATGATCCTTTTTAGCACGACACTCAATCATAAAATAAAAGTTGTTAAGAATAACTGCCCATCTAGCAATCCTATTAGCCGCTAAAACTGGAATACTTTTGTCTGGAGAAAATATTGTATAAAAAATGTTTATGGTCTGTTATTAGCACAAATTTATGAGCATATATAAACTGTTGGCATTTATTGATTCCGTATATAATAGCCAGAGCTTCCGTATGAATCTGAGCTGAATTCATAATATTTGAAGCATACGAAATAGGACGTTCAGACCCATCTTCATATCGGTGAAATAAGGCTACGCCAATTCCAGTCTCTGGTGCATCACATGCTATTCCAACTGTTACCTTTTGATCGAAATGTGACAATACTATACCTGATGAAAGATTTTTCTTTAGAATAAAGAATGAAGACTTGTGAGTGTCCTCCCAACACCACTTTGCCTCTTTATTTGTAAGATTATACGAGAGGGCGGCGGTTGTAGCTATATGAGATTCAAACTTATTATAGAACTGAACAGATCATAAGAATGATCGTAATTCTTTAATGGTTTCGGGTATAGGAATTTTTAGAATAGCGTCAACATCTTTCTTTTTAGAGATACCGTTGGTTGAAATGGTATGACCTAAATACTCATCACTAGATTTTGCAAATGTGCATTTTCAAAGATTATATCAATGTTCATATTCATTTAATCTTTGATATAGCTTTTCAAGATGATCATCGTAATCCGTACCTGTGACTAAAACGTCATCGAGGTATACAACAACACCTTTTAAATCGCTAATCACTTTTACCATGATCTCCTGGGAATAGCCAGGGAAAAACTTTATTTTAAACAGTCAACATCTTTGACCAAAAACGCCTTGTGCGTACTTATGTCGAGGCATTTTTGGATAATATGTCCAAGTTTAATTTGATTATAAACTCCTTTTAGGTCGATTATTGTAAAGTAATAATTTTCCCCTAACTATCGCACTAATTCTTCCGGCCAAGGAATTGGAAAACGGTGTTCCTTTAGAAATCTATTACCAGAAACACTATAATCTTCGCACATTCAAAGTTGTTTGGAATTGGCCTTTCGAATAGGAACTATCGGAGTTCCTGCATCGTTAAATTGGCATGGTATCTATATACCATTTCGTACTGCTTCATCTATAGCTTGATTAACTTTCTCTTTAATTGCAGATGCTATTAAACGAGGTCTATGAAAAGTAGGTTTGTAATCTGAGTTGAATTTTGTTTCTAGCTCAACTCCTCTGAGACATCCAAGCACATCCTTCCATAAATTGTCGAATTTTTTACAGAGTTCAGAACACTTTTCTTGTTTTATTAATTCGTCGTTCTTTTCTACTCTATTGCATGTTTTAAATTTTAATAATTTATCCAAGGACACATTTAGGGATTGGATAGCATAAATACCAAGTAAATTTAGGTCATGGTTTTCGGCTACGATAAAATCGATTGCTTTGTATTTTGAGTGATTTCCATAACCAGTTTTTCATATGTGGAGAATATTCCAGTGGTTATTATGTTATCTCCAGTTACCGACTTATTGTTGTTATTGACAGGGGTAAGCTTTGGCCTTCCCAAAATACACCAGTTCTTATGAGACATGAAATTATCGACAGGTCCAGTGCCAACTTCAAAAATGATGTTTTTTTCTGGATAAAAACAGGTAGATTAATTTTTTGAAGATGTGAGTCACAATATTTCTAACTTTCCTAGGCTTGGGTCTTTGACACTATGCTTCTTACTACAGACGAATTCAAGATGCCTTTTAAGTGACCGAAATTACACTCAGCTACCGGAAAACGACAGTATTGGCGAAGATCACCAGTTTTCCCACAGCTATAACATGGCGCCTCTGGATTTTGTCCTTTGCTTATTTCTTTTTTGTTTTCAGAAATTTTACATACATCAGATCAAGGATTACCAATTTGTGCCTTCGCATTGCGTGTGGTTTCTTCAATATAAGCTGCAATCTCTACACGATGTGGAAATGTCAGATTTTCTTTTGATCGGTGAAAGATAGCTTTAAGCACCATCTCATTATTCACTAAACATATAAGGCCCGTTTTTAATGCTCCATCTAACGGATCCTTGATAGAATTGAAATACATGTAGATTTCTTCCTAATTTTGGTTGCTAATTCATGAATAATTTCACCGGAATTTCGATTCAGTTCCGTGTATAAACGATAGCGTTCACGTATAGAAAATTTTTGCGAATTAAGGTTAGAATTCATAAGGTTTTTATCTCATTCCATTCAAGTTCATTTATATCTTTAGGAGGTGTGAACTGTGATTCAGAAATCTTAATTACGTTGTAAATTTCCTTATTTTGAAGTGTAAGGAACAATATTGGTTTCCGTTTTTCCGTAATATCGTTGACCTCTATGAATGTTTCGTATCTTGAAGAGTAATCTTTCCATAGTTCCACCCTGCAATCAAAGGCAGCAAATGAGAAATTTACTACATCAGTATTTCTAGGGGAATTTGCTTGTGAAGAATTAATCAAACTGTATTGCTCATTCATCAGCTTAATCTGAGCACCAAACATCTTTTCATGTAATTTCAGTTGTCTGGAAAATACTTCTAAAAATTTTGGAAAATCGGACGCCATTTAGATAAAATAACTACATTAAGATAATCGCCTTGTCACCATTGTTTGCATGAGGTGGAAAAGCCATGGAATAATCTATTAGACGCATAATCTTAATGTCGTTAATGTTCGGATACAACAAACATACTTGTAGTGAAAATGATATAACATTAAAAAATTTTGATTGGAAACTGGAAGAAGGTCATTTTTATTTAGCAATGATAGTAGAATTTTGCCATAATTTTTTTTAAAACAACTTAATATACAAAAGTGTTAGGCATTGTGAATTAATCAAGCTTTAAAAAATTTCAGATATTTCGTTTTTGTAATTTTAATGACAGTGACATTTTTTATAAAAATAAATATGATCATAGGCAATAAAACATAATAAATTCACTTGCAAAATTTGTATAGAAATTTTTGTTTAACTTTTTAACTTCTAATATCACTTTGAAGTGTCACAAATCTATAAATCCGAAAAAAATTTTAGAGAAGCTCACCACCACATGTCCCTACGCATTTAGTTATTCTTAAATCGATCAAAAATGCTGTTTATTAACACCTATGACGAATTTGGGATGAATTATTTAGCTAAGCTAAATTCTTTTAATGTAACCTCTTGATTATAGTAGTTATATTAATATGATTTGTTATAGGGCTGTCGTTAGAAAGCTCAATGTATAGTGTTGCATTCTTTCAGATATAAGTAGTATCATTGTCCGTAACTTTACATTAACCTAGAGCCTAGGCGGCATAACTCCTTTAAATATAAATTGTACATTACATAAATTCCGAATAAAAGTTCCCAGTAATTCAAATACATTCGATTTAAACTTTAGATTTATCAAATTATTCATAAAAATTTTTATATATTTTTTAGAATATGATCTAAATATATACGGAAAAATTAGATAAACCTTGAAACATGAAATTATAAGATTACGGCTTTAATATTTAATTATGAAACCGAAATCTTAGCAGATGAATCTTCATATAGTAAAATTCAATCAGTTATTTGTATTTAAATGCTAAATTCTGAAATTATGCATATAACTTTTCATCATTTGAAGAAAGCTCAAATCATCAACCTGATGTCAATGAATATCAGCAGGATAAATTTTTTCAATTAAAGACTTTGTTTTTTTACTAATATAGTTCCCCAATAAGAGAAAAACTATTATCAATGAACTCAAGTTCATTTGTGGCTGTAGATAAAATTATCAAATAAATGAAAATTATGTACCGGACCACTAACATCTTTATCATGAAAAGAATAAAATATATTTTCTTCTATCATAAAATTATATTTTAATTTTTTTCTCGATTAGAAGGTTCTCCAATAAAGCATAAAATGGAAAGGTGATTTAATTAAAGATATTTGATAAAATTTAATCAATATTTATGTGTAAGATACTTATATTTATTTCATTTTACAAATTATCTCGAACCTACAGGTATATATAGATCAGCTGTTTGAGTAATGGGATATGAAAGGATGCAATCATTTCATTGAATTGTAAAATATTTGTACACATAAAGGAAAGATTATATATAGTATTTTCTTTCCTAAAAGCAGATGTACGAATTTTTAGAACTGGTTGTAGTGCTTCAATCAAACTGTATATCCCTCTGATTGCTGGTAAGTATGGAATTAATATTTGATTCTTCCGTGTTTTGAAAAGATCAAGGTTCATGACTGGACAAATCGTTACCGAAAATGTGGGAATTCCATTAAACGAAACAAGAGAAAAAGTGATATCCGACCTACTTTTGTGGATTTTTTGAATGTGGAAGATCATAACTTGTTTTTTTTGCTTTACCGTAATGTTGATAGTAAAATATACTTATACCTAAAACACCATTCTAGGTGACACAGGGAGAAAAATATGATCATCAATTCATACACAAATGTGCGGGGAAACACAGAAGGATTTGAGTCTGAATTCTTTTTCTATGAATAAATAATTTTCATAGTTGGTTAACAGAATAACTGGAAAAAGTATGCGACACGTTTCCATCAAATATATTAATGATGTTCCCAGAGAAAATGGGAAGGCAAAAATATTGAATTTTTGCGGAAGAATTAAGGCCTGTGTAGACACGTTATAACAAATTATTTGATTTTTTGACGTAATGAAGAAGATGGTTCGGGCGCCAACACTATTTTATGACATATTTCACAGTAGCATCTAAAATAATATTCGATATTTTATAAAATTGAATCAATCATATTACAAAACTCATCAAAATAAAGCTCAAAGGTAATTTGTGAAGATTTTGGTAAGGAATAATATATGAATTCTATATTGAGAAGTTATTCCAATGTTTTCTCGATACTTCTTTGGGTCAAAAATATTTATTTAAAAAAAAAATAAATCGCAACCGCGGTGAAAAATCGAAGTAAAAATATTTATTTCATTAAAAATGAAATAAAATAGAGTAGCGTATTTTCACTTATCACGGGGGTCTTGGTACCAACTGTCCTCGATAAATGAAGAGCTAGGGTATGCTCAAAAGCTTTACATACCCAAATATTCAATCAATCAATTATGAAAAGTTTTCGATTTTATATACGTATGTTCCAAGATGTATGAATTCAGTAACTGTATCTTATTATGAAATATCTGGAACTTCCATGTCCTGTAACAATCTTAAATCTATGTTAACAAGATATGTTAGAAGATACTTAATAAATTTTGCTGCAGTAATTATGAAATAAGTTTAATAAATGAATTAGAAGTATTACACATGTTTTTATTTACTTTAATTTAATATCGAATTAATATAATGTTGGGTGATTAGCTACTGGATATACTCGGGGGTGGCAGCGTGACAGTGATAGTTCATATTGTAGTTCTAGTTAGTTTTATGGAACACATCCCTACA
>LDMZ01017669.1:0-10349 GCA_001455285.1 Sphaeromyxa zaharoni
ATGCTTTAGGTATTCACCTACAAATCAAGAAAGTTGATACAAGTTGCAAAGAACTGGATAACGAATTCAATGAATGTAACAAGATTAATACAGGAATTGAATTTTTTTTAAATGTGACTATTTATTTAAACAAGGTTCCATTATAGTTACTTCATTGCAAGTATAAAATAAAGACAGGGAAATCATCTAGTCGTTCAGAGCTCCCCATATTCTGTTTGCACTTAAAAGGGCAGTTGAAAATGAATTAGAATAACTTTTAAGAAATTTAAAACTCAGAAAACTTTACTTTACAAAAGAAATCACATGGTCTTTACCAATTGTGGTGGTTACAAAAAAGGATGGTTCTGTTAGGCTATTTGCCGACCTCAAATTATACGAACAAGTACATAGTCTCAACTAAATACTTATTTTTTGTCTTCGATGACATCTGATCAAGTTTACAGGAGAAGAATGCTTCTCACTAATATACTTAAAAGATTCATACCTCAAAATTCCAGTATCCGATAAAATCTAATAAATTCCTTTATATCTTCATATACCTTGGATTCCATCAGTATTACCGAATACTTTTTAGGTTGTCGTGTGTTACAGAAATTTCCTATTACTAACATAGACAAATTGTTAAGCAGCCTGGATTGTGTGGTTTGTCATTCAGATGATATTGCTATTAAAGGATATAACAACATAGATAACTTGCGAAACGAGGAGAAATTTTCCCCTTATTGAGAAGAGTAGTATTGAAAACCGAAAAGAAAAAATGCTATTTTTTAAATCCAATGTTAGCTATCTGGGTCATCAAATCGATCGCAAAGGAATATATCCTTTGAAAGATCAGGTAGAAGCAATTAGAAACTCTAAATCCACATCTGATAAGAAAGAGCTTAAATCTTGCTTAGGTTTGGTTTGCTATTATTTCAGGTTTGTTTCTGGTTTACATTTAATGGGTTAACTTCTATACATCTTGACAGTAAAAGGAGCACTTTTGGAATGGTTTGATTCCAGTGGCTTACTCTTCCAAAAGGTCAAGACATATTATCTGATGAGCATACACCGATATATTTCGATCCTAGCCGGAAGATAATTTTCCACACAGATGCAACTGATTGGCCTATAAGCCCTTTTATTGCCTGCATACTGTTTGATAATTCGGAGAAACCTATTGCATACATCTCTAGAACGATCAATGATGGCGAAATTAGCTACTCTGTAACCTATTGCAACGTGTTGAGGATTGCTTGATCAGTCAGAAAGTTCCATAGGTATCATGCAAGTAGATATTTCACAATAAAAATTGATCATCAACCACTAATGTATATTTTGGGAGATACTCGGAAGAATATAAAATCAACGTGCAGGTGGCACATCGCAGAATAAGAGTAGGCTATTATTATTACTTAATTTATGTTATACCACTATATGCCACCTGTTGGCTCAATCGCTTTGATTAATGCTTTTCTTAGGAACTCCCGAATTCTTGGGAAGGTCGCTACAATAGTTTTTATTTTTTGACCGTGATATACATATTACAATTTTTGGCAAAGTTTTAAATATTTTACTAATTACTGGAAAAATTTCGGTTTTTTTAAATCAACAGAACATATATTTTATCAAAAAATTGGATATGGATATATATTCTTGCATTCCGACACGGACCTGGATCGTTTTTTAAATAGTAATAAAAGAGGCCTTGTGGTTCATTGGGAGTCTTATGAAGTTATAAAAAATAATGGGGTTAAGTCATCCCTTCCATGTGTGTTTAAATACGTGCATATTGCCATTTTAAGTTCGTCAAAATTTATTTTACAAAAATAGTGACGCTTACTTTTCTTTTTTTAAATTCATCAAGATTAGTGACTATAAGAGATTTTAATGCATCGATATTATCCAATAAATTTTTAAAAACATTTTTTATAAGATTGAAGGCTGTCGATTCCAATTCTGCACTGATACATTTTGATCGGATTATAGGTTGAATTGCACCCAACAGAAAAACGATCATACTTGATGTAGACCGTAAAAATAGGCTTCATTTGGCGTCTTGCCTGGATCTCAGACGTCTGGGGTTATCCGCTACCCGGGTTTCTTTTTTCATCCATTGTTTACGCCTCAAGAATAGACAGAAAAGTAATATGTAGAACGCGTAAAAAATATATAAATATTTTAAAATTTTTTTAAACCCGTCAGGTTTTTTTGTGGAAATACCACTTTTATTACATAATCACGCCCTTACGGATGTTTTGGCATTACAGGTTGAAGTATAATAACACCTTTTAGAGCTTATCCGGGTATTTTATAAAGCATTTATAAGGAGTTGTAACAATCAAGAGCTTCCGAGCCATAAAAATCTATCACTTATAAGGAAACCGGTTGGACTTATCCACTAGCATTACGAACTTTGTGAGACAAAATCTAATGAGATGGGATCAAAACATGAGCATAAACAATGAAATTAAATGGCCAAAGAGTATTATAACAAATGAAATTCGCCAATAATCGATAAAAGACGAGCTGATTTCAACAATGGGGTCTCTTTGTATTAACTCTTGGAATTTCTTTGTTAAAGAGGACCTTAGAGATTGTTGGATATTTGGCAAGCATTTTACCAGAGAAAGTAGTTATTGAAATAATCTTCTAGAGCGTTAAAGATAAAACTCAATTCTTTAAAGAATTGTTTAAAATAATCCGATTTACTTATCGATCTAACATTCCAATTCCAATATCAGAATCTATAACTAGCGATAAGGGTTGGGGATGTATGATTAGATGTGGACAAATGCTTTTAGCTAATGTTCTGAGACGTAAAAATATATATGGAATACTTATCCTTTATTGAAGTGTTTCCTGATGAAGTAGGCAATCCATTCCGAGTTAGAGACCTTGTAATATCTTTTATTTCTTTCCTATATCGATGAAAGGTAGAAAATTTTTTTATTGACAAGCCTTCGTGTGCATTCTCGATACAAAATATATGTTCAATAAGATATTGATGTTTTAGTTATGTTTAGGTAAAAAAGCAGTTGATGACAATATCAAAGTTGGAAACTGGCATGGGTCCAACTCTATATCAAAAGTTTTGAAGTAAAAGCAGTTTCATTTTATTTTTCAATTTTTTTTTACTTTTATTATGTTTAAATTGTTTGTTTTATAGAGCGTATGCAACATTAAGTGTATAAGTGTCTCACTTAGAGTTCATGCATGTCAAACTCATTTTTCCTCCATGCCACATCAGATCAGTAGCTGTCCTAGAGAGACAAAGCATAACATGTAATTTTAAGTAAAACATAATTCAAAGGAAATATAACTATTCAAGTTGCGTTATACCCACAGTTTCTAAATGAGATCGATTGGTAGTGGGCCACGAGTTTGATAAATTATGAAATTTGATCTCGGTATCGCGCCAAAATATGTCAAATTTTAGGTATCCATGATTAACTCTTGTAACATTGATTGTTTGTATTGATCTTGTGTTTCTAACTCACGATTTGTGGAAGGTTTTGATAGGATTCTCAAAATGGTTGAATTCATTGAAAATGTACTAGTTCCTCGTCTGATAATAAATTCTCGGATGGAATAAGTGAAAAATACTTTTTATTCTAATATTTATGCTATTATGGACTTGTAATAATAGTGCCTTAAGCTAGTCCGGTTTAAAGTGACCACATTCGTCGGGTCCACCGACTTTGTAAAACCCTTTGACACTAGCTCAATGTTATCAATTTTAATTTGCTGAATCGTTTGATCTGTTCAGTTCCCTTCCGAATCATCGACTCTTTCTACCATTGTATTCTTCGCACATTAGAGAGTAAAACTTTTTGCTTTTCCACACCATTTCGGAAGAGAACAGAATTTTAAGGATAGTTTCCTATTCAGTGAATAGTAGGTTGTTATAATCCCTATGGGCTGTATAAAAGATGAAAAATGGCCGTAAACATCTATTCTGCGGTTTTTGACATGTATGTAACTTGGATATTTATGAAATGAATCTCGGTTTACATATATTTGTGTATGAGATGTATATTCATCTAAATGCAGTATAGTTTTTTGAAGAAACATACATATTTTTTGCTTATTATCCAACCTTTTCTCACTTTAGTTTTATTTTTGTTCACAGAGATGATTTTTATTACGAAGGCTATTGTTCCTTCACAGCATAAATATGGAGAAAATATAACAATTGAATAGGCATATAGAGTTATATTTTTATAACCCCAAAGCAGTCAGTTTTCATTTTTAAGGATGGAATGTTTGTTTTTTTAACAATAACCTAACTTAATTTTTAATTAAAAATTTATAAATTAGTTAATAAGAAGTAGCGTTAGTATCATGTAATTCTGACAGGCTTTTATAATTGATAAAAATCTAATTCAAAGTTATAATACGTAGTATATTCTACTATATCACGTTTTGCTAGGTTAAATGATATATTTTGTTGCAAATGCTTAAAAAAAATTAAAATTTTTGAAAGATATCTGGAACGTGCTTTTTCAATATTTTCATGTAGATCAGGTGGAAAAACGATAGTTTGAACTTCTAACATTTCCTTTCGTTTCGTAAAATAAAGTTAACAAAGGCTCTAGGGAGGAAGAAACTAGGTTAATAGTCGCTAACTTATACTATTAACCCTACTTGAGCGACTTAATAGAAAGGAAGATCATATATTACTAGAGTTGTATTAAAAAATTTTCTCACTCGAAATTTAAAATAGTTTAATAATAAAGCTTCTATGTTATATCAATTATAAGTTCTTTTGCTCATTTTTAAATAATCCATTCCAGGAATTTATATTTCTGTCAACTGGAGTCCCATACATTGTTTCGTTCATCCTAGATAGAATATTTATTTTAAATCCAGTTTCATCAGTAAGTATAATCCTTTTCCATTTCTGGCAAAATTTGGCATAAATTTAATGAAATTTTTTTTAGCATCCATTCTTGTTTTTTCATTATTCTTGATTAGTGTCTTTATAATGTATGGAAACCCTAAAGATATTTTCCAGAAATACTCATGAAAATCGAAATTTGGTACCAGTCTATTGAATATTTGATCAACAGGATTAATAATTTAACTACAATCCTACTCTACAATTTCGTATAACAGTTCTTTCATCAGTAATTTGAAGAATGATTTCTACCTTTATTTAAATTTTCGCTGCCCAACTGGACTTACAAATGAATATATTAATGAAATTGTTGTTTTCTTCCGGGTATTAAATTTAGAATCTTTTTTTATGCACATTCTGA
The DNA here is from genome assembly GCA_001455285.1 of Sphaeromyxa zaharoni. NCBI lineage: Eukaryota > Metazoa > Cnidaria > Myxozoa > Bivalvulida > Sphaeromyxidae > Sphaeromyxa > Sphaeromyxa zaharoni. Next base: position 5,241 of record LDMZ01017669.1, read on the forward strand.
CATATACGGTTCATCCTAAGACTTTTAAAATCATTTCATATCCTGACTAATTATTGGTTATTCTATATCAAATTTTGTATTATCATTTAATCATCATTCATTGTAAAATCCAAAAATAAGAGAAATATTATTTCTTATGTAAAAATTGACTTTTAGAGGCTATATATTATAATTTTTTCCCAAATTAGTTCACATTTAAGTAATTATAAAATTCCTTGCATACATAGATAGTAGGAGTCTTACATACTACACATATTATTCCCCTTTCTGAGAGTCGGAGATCATTTTTCCGTTTTACTGGGAGTTATGGGACAATTTAATTTTATTTTTTGCATTATTTTAAATACATATATATTTTACCTTTAATTATACTATAAAAAATAAAAAAAATACAATCGTTAGCAGAATCGTGTTAATCAAAAATACAAATACCATTCCTTACCCTTTCTATTTGTTCTTTATAAAATAATAGGTTTATTGAGTAATTTGACACAGTCTATGAACGTGTAAAAGGGCTATGTTATAAGAGGTTATTCAAAATACGTATAGATATTCACAGACTTGTCATAGAACTTAACTTTTTATAGAGGAGTGATTGCTGCCGCAATTGCATATGACAATAGTTGGTTTGGTTTCAATTTACTAGATACAGTAAATAACTCAATTCTTTTCTTTAAAAACTTTAACATTTTCCCTATGTTTTAGTAATTGTGGGAACCGAAGCAAGGTATATTTTGATTCGTTTCATCTTGCTCTTTCCAAATTTTTTTTGTTTACAATTCTGTTTGTATTTTTTATGAAGTGGAAAAATTGTTTAAATAGAAACTGGACGATGTATATTTTTTACTTCGATACTAGATTGTATTATGACATTTTTTAACCTAATTTCAAGATTGTAATTACCAGATTTTTCCATATACACAAAACAGCTAAACAACCGAAATTCGATGGCATAATTTAATTTTTGTAATTAAATGGAGCAAACTAACTTTTGACCAACATTTTTATGCTTTGTGTGTCTGTATAAAAAACTATTTGCTCAACCATTAAGATTTTTTTAGTCAGATTTCTCCAAATTTCTATTAATAAATTTACGAAATAAAAGTACTTTACTGGAATTTAAAATTTTTATTAATCATAAGCTGACATTTGATATATATTCGGATAGTTTCATTATATGTATAAATATTATTTACAAAAGGGTTGTAAAAGTTCTGACAAATATACAATATAGTTTATTAATTTAAATAGAATATTATTGATATTGAAATTAACTATATTATTATAAATTACTCTTTTGATTCAGCTACTTATATGTATTGTTGTTATGATAAGGTAATATAATCAGAGGCTATATTGAATGCAGCATTATGAATATACCTGTATCCTTTTTCATGTATAGGGATAAAAAATTATACGTGTAATACATGTTTAATAATTTATTAAATTGATAATTACGTTCTAGAAAGTATAAACTCAAACATTAATTTTCATTTCGATATATTTTAAATATTACTAATTGTCATGAGTATATACCAAATTTGTTCTTACTGGGGGTAACAACGATCATTCCTAATTATATTTCCTTATATTCTCAAAGCTTTTATGAATAAAATTTTTACTGAGATAAATAAAAAAATTTATACACTAATATTTAGATCAGGGTCGTTTTGAAATAAATTTAACTAATTTTCAATTTTAATTGCTACTCATTTTTCTCGGAAGCAGATTTTTATAGTTCCCAATTACTTATACCAAATTAAGAAAGCTATCTGACATTTTTGTTCAGCTAAAAATTATTCAAGTAGTTGAAATTATATTTATTATCTAAAAATACCATATAGTTACATGTTTTATACGATATTATTTAAATTCCCTTACATTCCTAAAAGATGTGACTAGTAGTGTAATTCTAAATTAATCAACTGTTGGTTTAACATGTCAAAATATATGCTGAAGAAATGCTAGGGAAACCTTGAATGAATTAATATATTTCTCTTTCCAATGCCCAATCTACATTTTATTTAGCTTGTCTAATTTTCAAATAATTTTTAATTTTAATATGATTTCTATGACTTTGCCTTATGTTCATATGAGATAATATTCATATTATAAGTTTCAGATTCAGTTCTTTTTATGGGTTTACATTCGACTTGTCTCTAATTGATTGGGAATTTTCTCCTGTACTTGTTTTATTTTATTTATTTCATAAAATACTACAACCAATACATTATTCTATATTTATAGATCACTTTTCTTGGATTCAATTTTCATGCTAAAAAGCCTAAATTAAATCTTTCAATTTTAAAAAATTTTGGTGTTAATATAAATTTAACTGTATTACTTTCCACTTCGGTTACCGTTGTTAATTCATCAAGAATATGTGTATCTTTTGAAATTATTTTTGAGAAACAAATGCGTTAAATCTTTTATTCATGATTTAAGTACTTTTTTTAGAGAAAAATGTTAGCTTAATTATATGACCTATTGGGAATGGAAGACTCGGTTGAGTAATACGTGTTTGAATTTTTGTAACTATAAAATGAAGTATTGGACGGAAAGAATTATGTTTGAATAGGCAATAAATTTTTTTCATTCTAATTGTTTAACGCATTTTTATTTTAGGATTACTGACAGTCGTGGATTTGTTTTTTATTTACAAATTTGAATACAATAATTTTTAAAATTAGGACTAAATACTATTGAATAATACCTCAAAATAGCCTCTAAGATTCTATTTTTCACAAGGTAGTAAGTTAGGATGATATTCTTAAGTTATGAGCTAGAATTGACCAAAAAATATGTTATGTTCCATTCACCTTCCCAAATATTATAACTGTCATATTACAGTGAATACGTTAATGACTCTCGAAATAACACATTAATCTATTGAATTAATTGCTCCCAAGAAATTTTGTAAATTCTATTAACAACAAATTATTTTTTTTTAAATTCATAATTAGATATTCTACCAATTTCCGTTATTTAGGATATCCATACGTCATTTGTTTCTAAAATACCCAATATTTTTTGATGTTTCCTTTTAATAATAAGTAATATACCATCTCTCATTTTCCTCTTTATCCTCTCTCAGTGTTTATCTCGTTATTTTTCATCAGAAATGTTCTGAAATTGATCTTAACTATGAATTAGTACCAAATATAGTTATCAATTATTATCTTCCCTTTTTCCTTGTTTTCAATGTAAATGTGACGTCTCAGGCATTACAATCAAGAGATTAAACGTTTTCCATGCTATCATTTAAATTAAAGTCCTAGTGTCATCCTAATTATTTCTATACCGATACGATGTTTATACACAACAATTAGATAAAATATTCCTTATTTTCTGGTAAAAAATTTGAGCAACATAATTAAGTTATGTAAGAGATTTATAAATTTCGATCCTCGCCCGTTTTGTTAAATATTTATAAAATATAGTTGAATCACCTGTGAATACACAAATCCGTTGGCATCACTTCGAAAAATGCCAATTTTGAATTACCATGTTACTAACAAAAAGCAAAAAAATTTGCCAAGTCATATATGAAGAAAATATTAAACTTTCTCCTGAAGTTTATAAGCAGTTGTTAAGCTGTGCAACAATTCGATGCTGACATAATCAACTCTATACTATTTTACTGCAGGTTTCATGAAATGAATGAGAAGCTGAGTAAATTTATTGGATATAGAGCTTTTCAGTTATTTTTTTCGGAAATATAAAATTTTTACACTTTTGTGAGCACTTTCCTTATTAACTTGTAATATAAAAACCTAAAATTAAGTAATCATAACCCTTGTTATTTTATTTTAATTATTAATTACTTTCTCAGAATAGATGCAGATTTGAAGATCATTATGGGTTATGTTAGTCTTTTAATCTCTTAGATTAAAACATTACTAGAATAAAATTTTTTCGTAAATTTCGTTCGATAAAAACTGAATAGAAAACTTCCATCACATATTTTTTATAATTTTTAAATTATATTTGTTCCTTATCTTCCATGATCAATTATTTTAGAATAAATTATGAATTTCCTTAAAGATATTTTTCCTTCTAATTCAGTCATTATGTTATTAATCGTTTAATAAGTTTTTTTATGTATTTTCCGTAAAAATTATATTTAAAAATTCGCTTTCCAATCTTTTAGTTCAAAGATATAGTACTTTTTTTATTTAATATTGTATTATGAACCATGGAAAACTAATAAATTATGTAAAAAGTTAAAACATAATATGAAATATGGCTTTTGGATACTTCTCAAGATGTAATATACCCTGCTGTCGAAACGGATTTTTGTTCAAAAATTAAGGTTCCGATATGTTCTATGTTGCGAATTCTTAACTATTCACATTTGAGCTCGAATTATTTACTTTGTTCTTTCTCTGCTCTAATATAGACTCATCTATAAACTTAAAAATAGCGGGATGGTACGAATCCACTAAATTGGCAAATCCTTAATCCCATCCTCTATGGGAGTGTTGGTATGGGCAGTATTATTTTGTATTAAATGATATTGATTATTTAGCGATATTGAAAATTAATTTTACCCTGTGATTTGATCCAACTCTGTTCCGGTCGATAAAAGTGTCCTCAAGATGTATTATTAGAGGAAAGCAATTCCTGATTTTGAATATAAAAATAAAATGAGAGAAATTGCTCAAAACTAGCAATTATATTTTCCAAGGATACAAAATTTATAAACGACAAATATTTTAATGAGAAAGCAAATTATGACTCTTAGGGAATTCAAATAATATTTAACTTTTATTTTTAATCCTTTACAAACTACATTATCCATAATGGAAGTAACATGCCTTTAGATACGCATATGGGAATACTGCTTTCAGTGCATTTATAGCAGCTAATTCAAAATTATTGAGGCTTGTAAATATCGTAAAGATCTGTTTAGGTATGAGAAAATTCTAAGATATCCCTGCTGTGTTTTTCCGATAACAAAATGTAAATGAGAGAATCACAGGCTCTACTTATAACGTGAGTTGTATAGAACTGTTTAAAGACTAAAGAGCAAGTTTTAATGGTTCCTTCATGAAGCCACATCAAGGATTTGCTTAAATATTATATATTTCTTAAATTTGCAAACAGTTA
>LDMZ01017697.1:0-11731 GCA_001455285.1 Sphaeromyxa zaharoni
TTTTTTATTAAATCCTTTGATAGCACAAACTATATCATGGTTTTCAACCTGTTAAATTATTTGATTAAAGGTATAAAACTGTTATGAAAGATTTAAAAAAGAAATTTCGTTGAATCACTGTATTGGTATTTTCCTGAATCAACAATCTAATTTTTAATAGTTGTCCATCTTTTAGTCAACGCTGTAATTCTAAATGTACCTAAAAAGCGATTTATCTGTTTGTTCTAGATTCATGTGCTATTAGACTCCGTTGTACTATAGAATGAGTTAGATAATAATTTTTTATTTAATAACTTTAAAAAACTGTATTTACCTGAAAATCAGAAATCCTAACCAATTTAAACGGGAGCAGATGTGTTACTAATATACAAGAGATTTGAGTTTTACTTTATTTTATACCTATATATATATATATAATTATTTGACATTATTCATTCCAGTTTGTATGTTTAATTTTTTTAAACGTCTTCCAATCTATTTTAGAAGTTGTCTGAAAGAGTAAAAAGTATAATTAAAGTGTAATTCGAATTAACATGTTAAGAATCGTTATCATTTTTTGTATAGTGTTGTGAAATTTGTACAAAGACAGCACTTATGTTATTATGTTCGAATATCTCATTGCCAGTTTATATGCACAAAACTTTCGCGAATTCACCATATATGAGATACAAAACTTCCATGGAAATTTGATAATTTATTATACATCAACGCCGTATTGTGAAAATTTAAAAGATATTCGATAGATATAAGTATTCATTCAAGGCAAAATTTATATTAAAATTTGTACACCCCGTCTTGAATGTTTAAAGATTTCTGGAACTCTTTTATAATGGGCTTGATCAAATTATAATAGTCAGCTTCTGAAATTTTATTCTCTTTAAGGGCTTGCAGCTGTACATACTGTTTATTTACTATTTTTATCTTTTTTATAATTGAGTTCTGTTTGGGTTTTAACTAAAAGAAGTTTTGAAACCGATTAGCTTATACCGATAATTTACCATGAGTGTTAAACAAACAATTTAGCGATGTAAATATTTTTATTTTATAATTATATTAAATCTTTTACATGCGACCTAATTATCATTAATAGATGAAAATGCATAAAACCTAGTGCTAATTTTTGTATTTGTACGTTTCATAATTTTTTTGCTATTTTGTATTTAATATAATGAAACATCTTATGGGTCCGGAAATGTATATATAATGCAAGATAAAATATTTTTATCACATACAAGTCATAAGAGACACAATCGTAAACGTTATTTATATGAAAACAGATAACATGAGTATTTCTATATAATTTTCTTTGAAATCGAGCTAAACATAGAAAGATACGGTAATAGTTTAATGTTATAAGATAAATAACCGGAGTTTTTTGTAATTAATTAATTAATGTCTATGTGAGTAACTGTTTATCGTACTAAGAAACTTTTAAATTTTTTTCAACGTTATCTGCTAAAACACGACAGAAGATCGATGTATAAATATACCTCTATATTCATACGAGTGAACACCAAAAAAATGTAAAATAAAAAAATAATATGAAATTTCGATTCAATATGTAGTTATGTATAAATTTGACCCGACTTTCATCATGTAATAAAAAAATTTACAAGCCTATTCGATCGATTTAACTTCATCTTAAAATATATGATTTGATTAATTAAATTGCTTTGCAAAAAATTAAAAATATGAAGGGTTCTATAATTAATAAGAAGAAAATTATTACACAAAATTTTCTGTAAATAATTATCATCAACAAATAGTACCTTAAATTATTCATTCAAACATGGATGGTATATGGCAGTACAAACAATTTTGTGGTGTTTTTTTGTATAAAATATTTGAGAATCTAGTGACACATATTCTAAAAATGTATTTTGATATTTACCAGCTGCTAAAAGTGTACAATAATTGCGTTAAAAATAGTTTCAGCTTAATTTTAGCTATTTTTAATGAACAAATTATATGATAGTAATATACGAAATACGGTGATAAGTTTTGATAATGAATAAAAATAATTTAAAGAAATAAGAAAATATATTTACATATTTTACAAAAATTTAGTAACATAGTGGTTTACACAATCTGTAAGAAAATAAAAAGGATTGGTTATAAAGGATCTATGAAATTAAATACATGTAATCTCTTATATTTGAAGGTTGCAGGAAATGGTGACGAAATCATGTTTAATTATTATAAAGTTTTTCAGATCTAATTTAAGAATAGCTTGTTTAATCAAGAATGGCAGCGGAACGCTTTTGTTCCTATAATAACTAAGCATTTTTTATCAAATTAATCTTACAATATGATGAGTTTTAAAACCTCTAACTATTGGGGAGAAAAAATTACAATTTCTGGGAACCTTTACAGGGTTTAACCTACCTATTCAGTCTAAAAATCAAACTAATGAAAAGAAATTTTATACAAGCTAGTGGTAAAGTGTAAACCGATATAAACATCTGAGTATAGTTAATTTGTATATAATTTACACTTCAAAAAATGTAAAGGTGGTTAGAAATTCAAGATTTGTAAAAATATTATTGTAACATGAAAAAATATTAATGACCTACATGCTGAACGATTGGGTATACACACTCTGGTTTGTACTGTATGTATAAAAATTATTGTTCCTTTACCACAAGATATCATGTCTGGCAAAATACCTGAAGATATCCAGATAAATTAATAAAAGAAAGCCTTTGATAAACTGAACTTGTCCAAAGAAATTAACGCTCATTAGCTTGACGAAAACTTCCATATCAGTTTCAAGGCAGCTACCTCTATGTCCCTGGCCAGCATTCATGATTACTAGATCAGGAACAGGTCCACAAAGTTTAATATCACTAAGACATGTCCTGATACTCCTTTCCGATTTAAGATCCAATTCAATTACGATGGGAGATTGTACATTCTATTCAAAACATATATTAGATTTATACAGATACCGGATATTTTGTTTTTATAGAATCCGCAACACGCACTAATTCATTTAGCCTTCTCGCTCCAAGTATAACAAGAGACCCTTTGGAAGCAAACTCCATAGCAAGAGCTTAATATATTGTAATTAAAGTAAATAAGTAAGGGAGTGGAAGATGGTAAACAAAAAGTTTAATATTTCTTTATCATTTTCAGTAAAAGTTTATTTTTTAAGAAGAAATTGTAAATAAATGTAATATAGTAAGAGGGTTTTAGTGTATCGTTGGAAATACTACACATTTTGGTTGAAATGTCGAATTCGCCAACGAAACCTTGCGTTTCTTATATAAATCTCCAAAAATATAAAAAAATGATAGTTTACACTGATTCTACTTTGAAAGAAATAACTTAAATATAGAAAATTTGTTTACCTGTATAATTTCAAGTGAAATATTCTGTTATAACGCGTGTATAATACTTGGGATATTAAAATAAGGAACAAAATTGGTGACTGAAAGCTGGAAAAATAAGGTTAATAGCATGAATACAAATAAATATTCAATTACTAGTAAGATTATTAAGTTCAGTGATGAATTTGAAAAATTCAAACAGAAAGGTTAAGAGTAACTGTGCTCTAAATATGTCCATACGTAACAGAATAGGAAAATAATAAAATGGATAAAGAAATACATTAATCAAATAATTTTGAAACCCAAATATGTCTGTCGGGTTTAAAAAGGAATTTTTCTCTGAGAACCCTGAACAAAATGAATAGTGTTGAAATTGTTTTTTACCATCAAATCAATGAAAAATCCAAGGAATTCGATCATTTACAATATTTTCAGAAAAATAGTCTTACTAGTAAGTCACGATGAAATATGATTTGAAAAATAAATGAATGTTTCATACCTATTTTTCAAAAACAAATGTAAAAGTTTTTCATGAAAACAATCTCAAAATATTAAAAAATTACAATCATCAAATATTTTGAAAGTAATCGGTGTGTTCGAGTTATGAATTAGGAAACGGTATTTGCAAATTTGAATTTTTTCTATGCTTAAAAACGGTTCAAGAATAAACCCTCATTCACGGTAATGAATATTTAGCATGTTAAGAATTAAGCCTTAATTATACCATGGTAAGTCAAAAATGAGCAATTAAGAGGATTTTAAGTTATTTCTTATTCAAAATCTACTGATGAACTTTTCTTCTTAGTTTGGTTGGTGAAGAAGACATACCATGATCGACACAATAAATTACATGTTATTAACTCTTTGTGCATTAAAGAAAAAAATTGTGACGAAGAGACGCTCACAAGCCCTAACACTAACTTCGAAATGTTTCATTTTTGCTTCAACATATAGAATATATTAAAAATTTTTACAAGATAAAGAAGAAATGATTGATAGTTACTTGATACAAAAATTAAGAAAACTATTTTGATTAAAAAGATATTAAAATGAAGTAAAACAATGATAAAATTCTATAATTTTTTTATAACGTAAATCATTTACAACTGATTTGTAAGGATTTATTAAATAATGTTTTTTTTGTATTTGTTTAAACTTTCCATGACTAATCACTCCCGAAACTAATCTTAGAAAGAAAAATTATTCTTAGCTTTAAAAAAATAAATAAATTTTTTGAAATTATAACCCATTTTACTTACATAAAAAATGGGCAATGAAATTTAGAATTCACAACATTAAAATTTTTTTTATTTTCTTGATTATTATGACAACGATTCACTAATACTAACTAAATATTTACTCAAGTAATATTAAAAAATAAATGTAAAGTCAAAAATATAAAATAGTTTTTATTATACATTAAAGCTATACATAAGAATTATTTAGGTCTCTGGTCTTTTTCAATTTAATCAAAGGTATGGAACATAAAAAAACGAACTGATATGTACACCTTTTTTTTGCTTAAACAATTAAAATAAAATTGAACATTATTTATGGATATAAAACATTATTTTTCTAGGCTCCATAATCAGAAATACAAAGAGAAATCATATTCTTTGATGAAATAACAAAGGGTATAATCTTTTCAAAAAACTATAAAATTGAAATTAAATGGAACAGCAACACTTTTTTAACGTTGAAATTATTTTTTTATGTGCCGTAGTGTTAAAGTCATTCGTTTTTCCCTAAAAATATATTTAAATAAAATAATTAATCTTATCTAAATAACAAACATAAAAAATGAAAGAAATTACATCTTATAGAATTACCAAGTTTCATTATTACAATCTCTATATAACAGCCATAAACCAGATTTAATAAGTAAATTAATAAATGGCCATTTAATTTAATACTTATTGTCAATAATATTTTTGACTACAGAATTATAATTACTTCATATATTTTCCTCTCTTCATCTAAAAAATATTTAAATTCAGATAAAACGTATACATAATTTTTTAAAAAGAAATTAGTTTTTGTCACACTTAAGAAATATCGAGAAAAAAATCAAGTTAAATAATTTTTCTGAATTACAGAAGAATAATATCATATTCATCAAATAATCATGATTAGTTATTTCAAATATTTGAGCAAAATATTCATTTATATATATATATATATATAATTACCATAAAATTTTATAGCTAAAAACTGTTGTACGTCTAATTTTTCCGGACCGTAGTACAATCTAGAAACTATATGGATCCCACTTGAGAATGATAGAATTAAAAATTCAGGTTTATGATAATATTCCAGTAATGATTAATTAAATTATATATTTGACGATTCCAACAACAATTTCTTGAATGAAAATATTTAAATAAAAAAGGGGAATGATAAAATTTTTTATTCACTAAAGAGCTTTTATGGTCAGGAAGGTAACGGTTATTGAAAAATAATTTTACAAATGTTGATATTTTATATTTCCTATTCCTATTATTACATTTTTTATTTGGAATTTGTTAAAATCCTAAATTTTGCTACAAATTTCATGAAATAACTAACACCATGAAAGTGTTTGTCAAAATTATGTTAGCGGTCATTTAGTATCGCCTGAAACAATTTCTCTTAAGACATTAATTAAACTAGAAATGGTTTAGGCGAAGACAAAAGTCACTTCTTATTAAGGATATTTTATAAATTGATTTTCATTACCCACCAGACTGATTCAATATTCGATACTAATTTTTTCTAAATATTATGGAAATAATAATTTTTTACATGAATTAATCCTACTATCGAAAAATCAATATTCATTAAGAATTTGACAAAATGCATAATTTTTTTAAAGATAAAATATCACTGACTTTCAACTAGAAAAGAGAATAAGTCCTTTTTATAAACACTAATTTAACAATTGTGCAGCCAAACATGGCCATTAAGTGCAAATTAAGTTGAGATACTCGGCATCGCGAGCTTATCAAAACAATTAAATATAAAAAACTGATCCATATATTTTCCTCAAAGTTCAGAAAATATTGCATAAGGAAAAAGAGAGACAAAGGAATTAAAAGTAAAAAGTTCGGCATATATGACGGGTTTCTTGTAGAAAACAGCAGCACTTAAATCCAATTCTTTCTAATTTCACAAAATTTTTTAATAAGAGAAAATTTATTTCAGTTACGATGCACAATATAATTTCGGCATTTACTTCTAATTTTTTATTTTATTCAGTCTATTTATACCGTTCATTCAATCCTTTATAATGAAAAACTGTTACAAGCTGCTATAATTAAAAATACCTTCATTCAATATAGATATTACTTGACTAGTACCACAACGCTTACAACTGTTCCATCAATAGTGGATTACCTATCTATGGTGTTTTTGAAGTTGCCGGTAAATCAAAAGGCAAAAAAATAGTCTCATATATTTGTTATAACTTTTTTAATATTCTGAAATTTATTAATTTACTCAAAATATCTATTTGTAGCAGCTTTTTATTTAGTCATCAAAAGATTTTTCAAAAAGCTAACCACATTTTTATCTTAATTAACTAAAGAGTGTATTACACTCTCCGTTGCGTTCAAAAGTTCCAGCCAATATAATATATACTTGATGAAAAAAACTCAACGTTATTTATAATACGGAGGTGGGTTCCTCTGAAACATTTTTTATATTTAATTACATACAACAGGGATTGCCACACTGTAGATCCCGAGTCACTTGTGTATCATAAGAAACTACAATTAAGTAATAAAGGTACAGTAAATATTTCCGAATGATGAAAAATGGTACTAATAATTTAGCCAAAAAAATTCTAAAAAATGTCTTGTTTAAGATTAAAACTTTGATATTAAATGTAAAATTATTTTAAAACTTAAAAAATTTTACGGTTTTTACTCCTAAAAATTTATGCGAATTTCATCTCCAACACATTTAACCTCTCTGTTCATAGAGATTTTAGCGTAATTTTGAAAATTTTGTAAAAAAGTTATTCTTTACGCTGGTTGATAAATATAAGGTTTAAAAAAACCGGAATAACATTCCTAAAAGCTATGAAAGAAATTTTTTACAAGTAGGCCGCCAGATTGTTTATTCTTTTGAATAATTTTTAATAATCTGTTTCAGATATAACAATTGGACATTATTATTATTTTTGTTAACTCAGCAGCATGATTTTAATCTAGATATTAATAAGGTCAATTATCTTGATGTCCCAAATATCAAGTAAAATTTAGTGTTTTTTAAGAATTTCCACTAAAAAAGCTGTTTCAAACGATAATGAGTTCTACTACTTTCATTATTAGCCAATATCGATTTTGATACTACAAATGCATATTTTTATACCTTAAACTTCAATTCTTCATCATTTAATTAGTGTTAACAAAATAATAGGAAAATATTAACATTCCTAATAAATTTAGGTTTTTCAACAATTAATTAATTAAATTCTCAGGGGTTATAGATACTTAGTGTAGCATACATGATAACTAAATAAAAAATGAATTTTTATAAATTAAAGTTTTTAAAGCAATTAGATTTGTCATCAATACCTCTTGCTAAAACAGAATATTAGCATATATTCAAAAGAACGTGTCCGTAACAAACTAAGTATTTAAGATTTTGTAACATTTGTACATATATATATAAGGATTTATGAAGCATGAAAATAAAATATAGGATTTCTAAGTTTGTTTAATGTTTGACCTTAATTAAAAAATCTCAAAGAACAAGTCATAGCAATGCTATATAAATATTTTTTGCGTGAAACTTTTCATATTAATCACTGGAATGGATGGACTGAACTGTTTATCAAATGGATAAAACCAACAAACCATAGTTTAGAATCCTCTTGACAAGTAGTACTGGTTTTTTTTTGATTAAATAATAATTTCTTCACTAGAAAGTTTCAAGAGAAAAGCCATTCATTCATGATTATAGCCACCTAAAGAGCTGTAGTTAGAAATAAATTTGCATTATTAAAAGACAGACAGATTATTTCGTAAATTTGGGTGTTTCCTTACATTATAGGGCATCATCGTTTTTTTAAAGCAAAAGAGTTATACTAATATACTTTCAGCTATATATTAAAGGTCACAGTTTAGAGAGACATACTTTTATTGTATATTCATCTCGCTATAATATAAAAAATATCTTTAGCTCAAACGAAACTTCTTAATACATTGGGATATCATTTAAGATATTTCATTTCTTTTTGAATGCTTTTTAAAGCTTAAATCTTTCGGTGATTAGGAAAAAACTTTTGATTTTAATTACAAATGTAACTCATCACGAAAAGGTTAAGAGCAGTTGTTTATATACCTAAACCCAAACAACATCTCCTAGCATTAGGTTATAGGGTATTAAAAGGAGAAGGGATTTGTAGTTCATGAAAGCCTCATTAAATTCCTTTCAAATTTGCAATAGTCACACTCGTTTTAAAAATTAAAACCAAACTTTAAAGAAATAAAATAATATAATGTAATATATGACAGACTGTACGTCAGTCATCCAACACATACAATATTCAGTGAAAATCAAAGAATTTTGATAGCAGGAATATGCCATAAAATTTAATTATCTCAAGTTAGGTCAGCAGAAAACCACGTCATCTATAAGGTATACTGCCTAAACTCTGTTTCTACAAAAAATAATCTTCCTATGCATATTTTAGCAAACGGGTTAAAACATAAACTTCGATATATCATTGAATAATCAATGTTTTACTAAATATAGTTAATCATTCATAGCCCCAATAATTTATAAAGCCAGAAAGAAAATGAATTGATCAACTTGATCGATCAAACTGATTTAAAAAATCTTTAATTCCAAATAAAAATATGAAAAATCCTATCGATTATTTTTTAAAAAATATATTCTTCGTTTTCGTACATACCATAAGCAGCAATTCAATTTTTTAATTTAGATAATAAAACAAGTGATGTTAAAAATAATTTATTTGGTACAATAGTCAAAGGCAAAATACTGCAATATATAGGTAACCCATAAATTATATTAAAACCTTTAAAAATTAAAAACAAATTGAATATCGAAAAAAAAATTATGAAGCAATTTTTTATAGATTTTATATATAGTTCCAGATTAAATAATACTAATGTATTTATACATTTTATTGTAAATTAAAGGGACTTAATGGTAAATGTTTTTTTATGTCCCGTCTTCAATTAATCAATAGTTCCAAGAGTTGAGCTTTTATATATCCCTGTCACCTAATAAAAACATGGACACATTCTTGAGTGGGTGGGGCGAGAGAGTATTAAAGGATATCTTCACTACGGTAATAATTAGCTAGTCACTCCCATATGAAACACGAATGTAGGTTGATCAGTGTAACTACATGGTGTTATTTATATTGATTTAGAATCGGATGATTCTACTAGCTAAGGGAAAACGCTATATCCATGGGGCTTAACCCATTTCTTTACAGATCAATTCGATAAAGTAAAAGTTTTGGGTCAATTGTTATAAAAAAGGTTGAAAAAATAAAATATCACTTCTTTTGAAAATATTTAGTCTAAAATTTTAAGAAAAAAGCGAAAAACTTCCTATTTACATCTTTAAGGAATAAATTTAAATCTTTTTCCTTACCTTCACCGAGTCCACCACTCGCTCCAGTGATAAAAACCGTCTCTGGCACCCTTGAACTTTTTCTTCTGTGACGATAAACGATAAGGGTCGTTAAAACAAGCAAAAAGACCAATACAAGAAAATACATTTCTACTTAAAAAATTACGCGCATGTTCTACTACAATGTAAGATGGATTACCCCAGGTTTTGTTGGTTTTTTAAATTTTCCTCCTCTAGACGGCGGCGAATTATCTCTTCACTCACGTTTTTCGTCCGTTTGTCCTCTATTCCCTTTTGCCACCTATGCACACCTAGAGTCGCACCAATCAAAACTGTAATCGATGCATAAAGCCCTCCGATTGCATATAACCTATTCCTACTAACCATGTTCAAGTGGCAAAATGCTGCGACTGAAATGTACAATCACTAAGCACGCGCAGTTCTTCGATAAAACCTTTAGGATCAGTTGGGGGATCCTTTTGTATTTTGGGATTTTTTAGTACAACCTCGCTCTTTATAATAGAAGGAGTTAGTGTTATATTTAAAAATTTTGTTGTTACTACTTTTATGTTTTACAGATGTACTCTTTGGAGTTGATTATCATCACTTGAATTATTTATTGATGCATTTCTGACCATATTCGTGTTCTTTCATCTCATGCAACGGATTGCTATCTCATGTGTTTTTGAATTATATAAATATAATTATATTACAACTTTTTATGAAAAGTAATTACTGAGTAATGTCTCTAATCCTTAAATCATAATCCGTAACGAAAAAACTCTCAAAAGGCTATCTTAAGATAAATCACACATTTATTTATTTTATTGGATTCTCCGTATTATCAATACACTGTATCTTTAATAAATTTTGGTTTCGTTTGTTTACTTCTGCTTAGTGTTTGATTTACAACGGACAGTTTTTTATAACTTAAAGTCCCTGAATTAAGTTGAATTCAATGAAGATATATATATATATATTGCTTAATGGTAATAATAAATTTTGACATAATGGAGAACACTATCACCATAAAGAGAGAGTGTTTCTCAGAAAGAAATTAATTATTTTTTTCACTTGTAAATATCGTGTTTTGCTTCTAATATACGGAGATGCCGTTAGTGAGCCACAAACTCTGTAGATTTAGGGTTATTAAAATGAATTTACCTCTCCTCGTTAATATATCGTACGTATCTTTATATCAAATAAGGTTTAATTTTAGTTTACTTTTTTTTTATTTGCAGGCATCTTTTTTAATCTAGCAATATGTTACATACCTGAGGAATATATTATAACTATGTTCTGGCAAAGTCTTTTGAATTGATTAATTTTTTGATTAAGCAATATTAAGCTATAAATTTTTTAAAATTTTTTTTATTTTCATATAATTTTATTCGCTTAAGATTCTTTGTAGTCGATGCAATGTTAATTTATTACTTTTATTTAACTGATTTTAACTAAAATAGACTTATTTCGACAGTTCATCCTTATTAATAAGTATTTCTATACATTGGAAACATAGATTCGTTAATAGTCATTTAAATACTTCATACATATAAAAATCTATAACTTATAATGTTTAAAAGGTTGTATGATGATTTTTTCAGTGTAGGTCATTAATTTTTTAAGAACGGCATATATTTCTGAAGTACTAAATGAGTTTTCTCTTTATTATGTTGGAACCAAAACCAGGAAGTTTCTGGAAGGCGGACAACGGAGGTAACCATTAAAATATTTCTTCAGCGTGTAGATTCTAGCATATTAAATATTGTTTTCAATACCTATGGATAATTATCCTTAATGAGAACGAAGGC
>LDMZ01017712.1:0-10205 GCA_001455285.1 Sphaeromyxa zaharoni
TATATATATATATATATGTACGTGTTAGAAATGTACATGGGTGAGCCCGCATTTGATATAAGGGTATTGTAACATGTAATTGGTATTAAGGGCAAGTGACGCACGTGTTATATTTATTCTATTTATCGTATAGTTCAAGTATTAATAATAATCCATGAAATCAACTATAATATACTTCAATGCCAATTAATGAAAAGGAGACGGATGTTTTCTTAACAAACAACTATAACTCTAATTCCCGGTCGTTTATTCTTTTGATCCGTGCCCTTCAATAAGAATACAGCAATATAAATGAATATATACGTAAAAAAATCGGAATGGGTAGTTTTTTCGATGAAGAGCAAGGTTAAACATTCTATTGTATTATTCTTATTATTGGATTTTCTCCTTTTTAAATATGTCAAGGCCACTCCATGAGGAACAGCATTAAGTTATTCCTGGGAAGCCTTGAAGATCTCTTATCGTAACACAACAAGACAATAACTATGGATCGTATATTTTTCATGAAAATTTATCTCAATTCAACCGTTTATCTAACAAATAGCAGCTATTCAGTAAAATTGACTCCCTTTTGGCACGAATGGTTTGAAGTAATCTTCAAACTATATTTATTTAGTTGTATTTGCATGGGTTTCATTGTGACACGATTTTTATTTTAATAATTAATCTTAAATGAAAATCAAATTTTGAAATTTGCACATTTCGGTAAATGCTGATGGATTTAAAAACTGCTGGAAAGGGTTGTTATAAACATTTGTGAAGAATTTCCGGTCCTGACTTTAAAAATGTTTCATGATGGTGATACATGTCGATTTTAAATTCGTTAGTGATAAGGATAATAAATCTAAATTTGTTTGACTTGTAAACCCACCTTACAGAAACAAGAGCTGTTTTATCTTCTAAATTCGGAGAATTACTTGCATAAAATAGTCCTAACAGAATTTTTAGCCCAAAATAAAAACAACGGGAAATTCTTTAAATAATTTTTTATCTGTTTATTAAATATCTCAAAAATATATACCTTGTTTCGGGCTGTATGTCAAAGTATTTTGACTAATATACTCTAATTTAAAAAAGCAATAATAGCTAGATACTCAAAGAGAGTGTTTGATCTAAAATTTAAAGTGAGTGATTTAGTTCTTGTTTTATTCAACCTAATGTTAAGATATTAAATTGACATTTTATATTTTTGTAAGTGGAAAATTGATCTTGATAGCAAATGATATATCAAAGAATAACATGATATATTATCTCAGTAATGTAATAAAACCGTGTTTTCACAGGGCTCTCCATTGGGGTGACACATCTTTCAAGATGGAATGAAAAAAGATAGAAAAAATCAGTTACAAAGAAAATCTGCTAAAAATATGAAGTTTACTGCTGTTCTTAGAGGTAAAAAGAATTTGAGGCGTTTTTATATTTGATAAAACACTATGTTAATTAACAAAAAGTAACGATAATATGGTATCCCAGCAAGTATTTATCAAAACAATGATATTTAGTGGACTGGAAGCCAGATAAATCCATATAAAGGCTTAAATAATTGTATAACTGCATAAAATTTATGAAATTCTTGTTAACCACCTTAATTAAGCATCAAACTACCAAATTTAGGTGTCATCACAGTTACATATTAAGCGGTACATGTTGTAGGTTCTTGCTTAGGACCCATCACTTAAATAACCAAGCACAAAAAACTATATCTACCGATTAACCCCGATTTAATTCGTTAGTACCTTATCTAACACATGTAATTCAAACAGCAATCATTTTAACTAAAAATGATTACTAGATAACTACGCCCATAACATAGTAGTTCCACAAAAAAAATTGATTGTGGAGAACCTCCTGGATGGCGGAATGTACTTTTAAGTCGAACTCGTATGTATAGATTCTAAAATAGTAGGACTAACGTATCTAACATGAATTTAATTTCGTGTGGTCCTTTTTCATTGCCCTTAAGTTGATACACTAATACAAAAATTTGCATCTGGACAGGATTGGTACAAATGTAATGAAAATGCGGTCAAAGGGGTCTAGTAGGAATAACTACAGAAAATTTACATCAAGGTTATAGCAACTTAATTAAATTGTATTATGAGCTTCAAAAAAGATCATAAAAATTTAAAAATGATATATAAAGGTAGATGAATCAACCCTGTCACATAACTAAGTAAAAATGTTGAAATCATATTTGCGCATGGGAGGATGGATATTCTTTGAAAATGGATACTATGAATTCGGAGATGATATCATTATTAAAATCTTGTTATGATATGGGTCGAACAAAGGATTTTTATAAAGCGCTAATTAAGATTATTATGAAAGAGATAATTTCATATTATAGAAGTAGTTTTTTAATTATTTTATAAACTATATTAGCTATCCATGTGAAGGTTAATTACTATCTTCCCCTGGATCAAATTCCGGCGTTACGGAATTTTGTGTACATAATTGGCATAATTCTTCCATACTGTAGTGATTCGGTAATCTTTTTCAATCTTATTTACCAAAATTAGGATTTGTTTCTGATCAGAAATAAAATCAATAAAATGGGTTCGTTTGATAAAATTATTTTGATTTAAATGATAGGGAGTCATGTTGAAGCATCTGTGATTGATAACAAAAGCTACAAAATTTTAAGCATAAGGATTCTAAACAGAAAGTTTGTCATTTTTTTAATCTTTAATTTGAAAATTTCAAAAATGATTGGTAATTTCATTAAAAATTTTTATCTAGGAATCGTAAAATTTTGTATTCAAACAGTATTTTTAATCGGAATTGACTTGCCATAAAGACTACGGAAACATGCTGCTACTTACAAAGTAATAACGCGTTGATCGGGTGATAGACACGGTTTTTATATTTTTTTTGTGGATCTTGATTGATTTTTTATATCCGGCTTCACTTCAACCATCCATGAAAGTGTTGACGCATTGGCGTAAAAATAAAATTAAAGACAAACACAAAATCAAAAAACATAAAAATTATTGATATATTATCCTGGCCAATCTCTCTTCATATTTATGGTGACATAAGCGGAAGGTAAATTATTGGAACAATTTCTCATTATTGTTAGTATCATTTTTATTTATTCTTATTACCCCCTGTTAGGGAATTTTCCCCTAATTGGTTTGCATGTGTGACCTCTATGTGGTTACATGGAACGAGATAAGTACACTGTAATTAAACAAACATATTCATCTTTCAAATGACCATACAACAGTAATCTTTTGTTGTCAATAATGGGAAAAGGTGATTATCTATTTAATCGAATGATTACGCCTTTAAAAACATTTAAAACTAATTATGCTCGTGATAGATGGTATTATTACGGTTAAGCAAGGATTATTCTTTGAAATACAGACCATTTACTCCTCTTTCCGTTGGGTGGTTTTGAAGTAAATAAATTTTGTTAGCGCGGGTTGGACGAATGATCATAAAGCAAGAAATACGTAATCCCTATTTATAGGTTTATGGCGTTGCGTTCCACATTCATACTATAATATTTATCCTTTTTTGATCAATCTATATTATTGAGGATGAATTTTTTTGTTTGAAGTTCTTATTTAAGCCTTGTACTAAAGTTTTTTGAGAAGTTTTGGTTATTGAAACAACTGGTCTGTACCTATAAACAAAAGGAATGAGCCATTCTTTATCTTTTTATATTTGGACTGAGATTTTTACACTCCGTTATGATAAACCTGGATGGAAAAAGATGGTTTATATTTTTAAATATAAGAGATAAATTTTTTTATAAAGCAAACTATTAGGAGATTTTTCTATTTGACCATATTGACATCAATCGTACCATGTTCAGAGGGATTTGTTCACGTTCTCAATAATTGAAATTATTTAATATCAATGTGCATTCAACCACTAATTATTTGAAACTCCATGAGTTTCTATTCACGTTAATCATATTCTGAATTTTCTGATAACGGTGTGATAAACATTTGTTATTATGAGCTTAAATATATTGCGGAAGCGAGTTAGTATGTAATAATATTGAAGGGATTTGCTAGAATTTATTGTTTCATTTTTGAATTTATTAAGAAATACAGATTTTTTTACAGTGTTTTTTAGTTATAGTCATATTCAGTACTTCCTTGTTATTTATTTGGATTATGTTGGTTCCTCCCCAGTGAATCTAGGGAATACACAAATTTTGTATATAGGTTTCAAAATAAATTTTTAATACTGTATAAGTTTAAATTTACTTCTTAAATTTATTTCAAAGAGTGACTACTCACCAAGAATAATTATGCATTCAATATAACATCGGATGAGGCTGATACTGGTAAAATTTCCGTATAAATTTTGATTTCTATTCTGCCAAAATACGGTACTTTATTAGGAGTTGTAATATATCCTTTGTTTATGATGTTACTTATATTTTTGGAAAGGAGTTTTTATGTTAACATGGATGAATCAGTTTCATTTATACTCTTTTTGTAAGATGTATTTAACGCAGGAGTGTTTTAGTAATCACGTACAGAAATAACAATAATTCAAGATATTGGTTTGAAGATCTTGAAGACTGAAAGAGCTATATCGGGAATCTTATACATAAAAAATCTTATGAACTTATGTTTTAAGTCGAATACCAACAAGATATTAATTCACATTCTTAATTAAAATTATTTATCAGTTTTGGTTAATTTCAAAAGATTTTGTGATATAGATAACCAGAAAAATTTAAGAAATATAATTGACAAAGAGATTGACGTAAATGTAGAGTGGAAACCCGAATTTAGGCAAGGGTATGATGAAATTATAATATAATCTCTATATTCCAAAAGTGGTGTTATCATCAATGTTAGTGAAGATAAATTAGAAACGGAAACAATGTTTATTATAAAAATAATTGTAATTGACTAAACTACACCATGCGAAAGGGAAATAGTGAGAGATAAAGTGTCCCCTTAGTAGATTTCTCCATAATTTATTCATGTAAACATTTTTAGAATATTATTAATATAATTTTGATTTAATGCAATTCATGTGAATAATTTTCAATATTATTACATAAAAAAAGATGTAATTTTTGCATGACTTTGAATTTTGTTAAATATATTTATAAAACTTTAATCATTGATAAAGATCAAATACTCTCACTTAAAGGATTTACTTAGTCCAAAATACTTAACAAATATTTTACTAAATTTCTACTTGAATTTATAATTTTATCGTATCTTACTTAATGAGATGATATATTTATTAATCCTAACACTTTATGGAAAAAATTCAGGGTAAATAAACTATCACAATGCCCCATGGTTCATAACTTTTGTTGTGTGACCCAAAATTGAAAAAATATCAGAATTTGTATATTGCCATGTGAATTCTTTCAGTTACGATAATCAATTAGAGGTTGACTAATTTTCGAAATTTTTTAGTAATATAGGTCTGGATGTAAAAATTATAGTTAGTCGTAGACTTGATCTATAAAAACTGAAAAAAAAATCTGAATCTGTTCCTGGAACGGATAAAATTAATTCTTTCAATGATTTTGTAGTATTTTTGCTAAAAGATAACCGATTTTTAGCGGGTATCATTCAGTCAAAATTTGAAAATTTATACAATGTTGTCCGGCTAGCCAAAAGAAAAATTTTACGTCAAATTAATCACCCATCCGCTTTCTAATGTATATTATTGATGTATTATTATGTTGGGTACGTAAAATTGATCATTTTTGGATAAGAATATATTGGGTATCGCTAAAATAAAATAAAAAAATAAGCTTCGTCTATTATCCTTATATTACTAATATTAATTCTTTTCGCATTTTATCCTGATCATAATTCATTATAGCTTTTTCCCATTGGTCTTCTTTATGTATTTCTCTAGTTTCTATTCTATAAAACATTTATTAATAATAAGCTGCTATAATATCTTACAGATATTACGGAGATTTGTCAGTAATTTGATGAATAATGAATTAATTATATAGATTCTAATAAAAATATTAATTTTATATCGTTATTTTAATAATCTTATAGGAAATTCTTTGTCATAAGCTAAATCAGTCTTTTTCTATTGATTTAGTCCTTTAATCTAATAATGAAAAATTGCCCTACTGATTTATCAAAAGGTTTGTCGTTCAAAAATTAACATTTTAGCTTAACAATGTAGTAATCTGTAATGTTACAAATTTAGGATGAATGCAAAACGATAAATTATGTAAGCATTCATGAATGTGTTTAAATTTATTTGAAGTGTCTAGACCTCGAATATTATTAAAGGTTCAAAAGAATGTTTGAAAATATAAAATTATATCATTTGAAAATTTTATAATTATTTTACGAATTTTAATAGCATAAAAAAATAAAAACTGGTATTTATTCTATTTTTATACATATTTCATGTCAGTATCTTTTGTTAAAAAATAGGAATAGGCGTTCAGAACTTATATATTAAGAGATACCCTTGTATGGGTAAATTTATTATCGTTTTTTTTCATTAGTAGATCATTAAAACCATAAATGGATAGAACCAGGCGATCTATAAGTTTGAGATCCAATTTTTTTGAAAATATAGCTGTAAGGTCCTTGTTTAAATCTTTTCAATGGTGAATCAAGACTAGTGATAATGGTATAAAGCTGTATTTTATGATAGCCGAAATCATCCTTTTTTTATTGCTTGTCACACTCAACAAAAACTCGTACAAAACGTTGATAGTTAATATAAATCTAAATTTGGCACGTTTTCTTAAATTTTATCAGTATACTTGACTACCTAAATATTATCGAATGCTTTACTTGAACTTTAATTTCTGGAATATTGGTATATGATTAGTTTCTGTATTAGCCAAAATTTGGTTGGAAATTAAATCAATATAGCGCCTAAAAAAGCCAGAATTGCTAAATGGAATAGAAAATTTTACTAACAGTCATGGAAATATTATTCGATTCATTTATACATCTAGATTATCCTCAAAGTTTAATGTATTATGAGTGAAATACTTAATCCATGGAAAGTTTTAATTGAAATTTATTCCTTAGACTTTTAATATGATTATATATCTTGTGTAACAAATATGTTTTGTATTTAAAATACAGGAATCTTGCCTGTAACCATTAATATTATATATTTTTGATTATCATTAAAAAACTTTTCTGGTAATATGCTGAAGTTTACAATTTAAGCGAAAATTTATGATATAATTTATTTTGTTATTTTTTACTAAAGGATGGTGGCGTAATATAAAAACGTACTTAAGTTTATTTATATATTTCAATAAAATAATTTTAAACCCTTGGAATGGTTCCTACTTTAAATATTTTAGGAGAATTACTCACTTATATGTGAAACAAATCTCAAGTATTGTATTATTTTCATTTTTTATCATTTATAAAACTTAGGAAATTGTGATATGGAAAAGGATAATATATTTCCTAAAACATTTCCCTAACCTTTTGTTCACGTTTTCTGTGTTTCAATCATTTCTTAATGTAAATTTTCAAATATTTCATTAGAAATATAGATGATAAACTTTGAAAGAAAGGAATACTGTTTGTTTGGTCACCTTCCCTATCTTCTTCTCATTAATTTTATCGCAAAAAATGGTTATGAAAATTTGTCTGAAGCATCTCCAGTATTTTTCAAACGAATTGTGATTATTTAAAAAACAGGCTGATTCTATAAACATTAACGAAATTAATCATGAAATGATTATTAAAGCTGATGTCCTTTTGACCAGATTTTTTGAGTTTTCGATTAGTATAGAAAAATACTAATTCTAGATATTATTCCTGTATTGATACTGAATTCTTATTGCTTTCAGAAATGATATTTGAAACTCAAATTCCTGAGGATTGTGACTCTCATAAACAGAAACCACCTACTGCTGGTTTCTAAAATTTATTTATATAATTTTTAGGAGAAATGATAAAAACTCATCCCACTGAATACTTTAGGTATTGCGAAGGTAACGATGTATTTTCCTTTAATTTTAAACTGTTTTAGATCTAAAACACGTAATTAAAATGCTAAAAGGAATTTTTAACGAAATCAAAACTGGTAATCCAAGTTTATTTTTGCAATATAACGTTAGAGAATGATAAACTTAATTTTTATCGTGAAGAAATTAAAAAAATGCATCCTCAAGCAAGTAAAGCCATTTCCATACTAGATGTAATTGTAGTAGCTACCATTTCAGATATTGATATCTTATCAGCACCCCGGAATAATTATGGATGCAATATGTTGCTACTTGCCTGCAACAATATTATAAGTAAACTTTGCCCATCTGATATATATTATCATAATTGTCGTCAAATAATTGAAACTATAGAAAGGTTCGCTCAACAATTCCATCCAGGTTTTTTCTGTATTCACTTATAATAATGACAGATATCAGGGTTTTGCCATTTGGGTCATTTGTTACGGGACTCGGGTTTATTAACAGTGATATAGATCTGAGTTTCCTCTTGGATAAGTCAAATAAATGTGGTCGGGCTTTCACATTTAATGACATCGTAAATATAATGAAACGGTTAAATGGAATATCAATAACAAGAATTATTCGTAAAACAGTGGTATGATATGAAAAATTTCTTTATTTTTTTCTTCTTTTTAATGTTGAAATTGTTTTGAATACTAAAATATGTGTAAAATTTAATGTTTAAGATATTTAAACGGAATATTTACTACCTTAATGCACTTAGACTTTGTTAAGTTATGATGAAATATAATGTATTGGAGGTTTTGATTGTAAAGTTTTACAGGTTAAAGTAAATTTTGATATACAGTATTAGGCTTTATATAGATTATTCCAGATGTTTAGCTACTCTAATAAAAACAAAAAATATTTTAAAAATTCATGAAAATTGTAAAAATGTAGATGTATGTGGAAGGGAATGGTACAAACACTTTTTGCCAATCGGAAGTTTAAATTCTCATAGTGTTGGAATTTAGACATTCTCTCAGAAAATCTACTTTTTCTTAATCATGTCTACGTAGCTAATCTTTAATAAACAATGGTCTATACTCTTTAGTTTATGCATATATTTTATTGTTACAACTAAAAAGCGTGGTAAGTAATACTAATCAACACTAATTAGCGGTTTTCACTTTTCCCGTATTATTCGTTAGGACTTGCAACAATTTTGTTCTAATCTTGATTTTTTTATATTAAGTCGATACAGACAATTATTAAGATCTGGTACATCTAAGGCTTTCAGATTTTAAATATATAATCGATGTGCTTTTACATGATATTTCTGTTGGAGGTATATTCTTTAAATGGTTATTTTGAAAAAAATCTTTTATATTATAATATATTCATTGAATTGTAGATATTTTAAATTTTTAAAGAAATTGAATGATTCAAATACTTTAACCAGAAAAAACTTCATAGGTTCTATTTTCCAGCAAGTTTAAATAAATTACTTTCTATGTGAAACCTTATTAATAGGAGTATGACCGAAAGCCTGTAATTTTTATTTTTTTCATAATTTCCATAAAAATCCTAAACTCTTTTAAAACAATTCAATACCAAATGAATCACAGTATTTATCAATTTATATTAATAACAATTTTCAAAATTGTTAGTTTATCGATTTTCCCTTGCTCTCATATTTTCGAATAATAAATCTTCTCCATCCTTAGTAATCTTTGATATACACGTTTATCAAGATAGGAATTTTCAATTCAACAAATTAATTTCTTTTGTAAAAAATAAGCTCTTTATCAACATTTTACATATCATTCTTAATAGTCTTCATCAATATGAATCCATCTTTTCTCTGCGTATCGGTGTCCCATTTAATTTTTTTAAATCGATATATGCAACTTATGTGAATAATATTCTGTGTGAGGTCTTTCATGATTATCATGCTTATTTATATAATCATGTTCAGCTAAAATTATTAAAAAATTGGATTCCCTGAATGAACATGATTTTATTATATGTAATACAATCAGACTTGATTACCCGTTAATTAAGTTAGATTGAAGGAAGTTTGAAAGCTATTTGGATCTTTGATTTGTATAATATATCGGATTATTCAATTAGTTGAAAATTGTTAACTAGAGTAAAAATGCTGATCCTAATTTTTATTTGTCTATAAAGGTACGAATGGATGCTATTTACTATATATACAGGTTGATCCGAAAGTAACTCCGCATTATAAAATAAAAATAATTCTTTTTTAAAGCGTAATTTCTCCAATTAATAAATATGAGAAGAAAATATATTGCAT
>LDMZ01017728.1:0-12454 GCA_001455285.1 Sphaeromyxa zaharoni
ATTTTCGTTATATGTTACCCTTCATTTTGCTTTATCGTTTAAACAGTGTTTTTATGGTAAAGCTGTGTGTTTCTGTCATAATCTTTTCTGTTTTTATTTTTTATCTTGTAAAATGTTTTTGAATAAAAAAAGGTTCTTTTGGACCGCCATTTGAGTCACGATTCTTTCACTGTGTATCCCTCAGTCGAAACTTGTTACAAATTTGCCCAAGAGATTTTCTATATAGATTATAAAATGCCCTTATATCAATGTCATAATTTTTTATTGTTGAGAGTATTTTATTCAAAAATGAAACCTCTATACAAGGTGTACTACGCAACGGAACATCTCAAGTCTTACGCTAATGTTCTTTTCTTTTTAAAATATGGAATTCCGACGTGCTAGCCTCTCCATTCAAAGTTTCTTTTAGTATAAGTTTATCTATAACTAATCTTAATATTATTTTAGCCAGATGTGAATGCATTTAATATCTGAGACCAATAAGGACTACCTATTTGTTGATGGCTTTATAATTGATTATTAGCTATTCCTAGAATTTTTTTTATTCATGTTTAAAAAATTTTTCTCATTAACCTTACTCGTTTTTACCCTGTTTTTTAAAGACGAAACATCATTAAAGAAAAAATTTGTTTTTATATATTGATAAATTAAATGCAGTAAGAATGGTTCAATATTTATTTGTCGGTTTTCATTAGCCACTATATAAAATTTTAAGTATAACGTAAGAATAATTATTGATATGCTGATATTGATACGGTTATTTCTATGTAACGCGAATACACAGATTCTATAGGAAATGGGTAGTTTTCCATTATGCAGATTCGGGAATAAAAAAGTTTTTGAATAAATCATGAGGGCTTTCCTAGATATTACTTTTGGAGAAAGTAACAAAAAATTCCAAGCAAGTAAATTTCAATATCGATATCATTTCTGTTATATTTTACAAAAATATTTTTAATTTAAGCATTTCGGAAGGTTTTAAGATGGTGAACAAAAATAAATGGATTTTCGGAAATAATATATAATAGGAACCATAATGAACACTCAATATACTCTCTGTAATCGGCCAAAAATATTTTTGAAATTTAAATATTTGTTCAAAATTAAGGGTTGTAATGTCAAAATCTGAATTTGAGTTATGTTCAAAGCTGCAGATATACCGATATTTAAATACAATATATTCTGCAAGATAAAAGCTCTTTGGGGGTTCCACTCTTAGCTTTGCGGAGGGACTAATACAATATATAAAAACTTCTAGAATGCTGTTAATGACTCATATTTCATGAGAAAATTTAAAAAATTTAATATAAATCGATGATTGAAGTGTTTGTAATTAATATATACTATTTTAAATAGTGATAAGACGGTTATTCACTATTTGATATGAATAATTTAAATTCGATTCCAGTACTGGAAGGATTCTTGAGTGTATAAGGTGTTAGGCATAGCTGAAATACATATCTATACTTCATGTTAAGGTTGATAGTGTTTTATCAAACATATTTTTTCAATTCGTTATTTTCCACCTTATGTCATGGGAGTGTAGGGTATCTTTCGGTTAATGGTGACACCGTTGAAAAAAATGTTTTAAGCGAATGATGAATTGCATTTTCATTATTCGAAATTAAACTGCTTGTAAATAATTAGAATCCCTCTAACTAGTGGAGAGCAAACGAAGATAATTTTCTTGTTTGCTCTACATTCAAAAAAGTATTTTTGTACTTCCTTTCTTTAGTAGGGGGAAGTAAATTTAACTGAAGATGACAATATAAAATTTTAAAAAAATGCATTTAAATCACCAACCGGATAGGTCTATGCATTTCATTACAATTTGTAAGTGATTCAATTGGATTAACAAGTGCGTAATCTTATTATGGACTCAATGAAATTTTTTGTAAAAAATTTATAATTGATAGATGCGCTTATATGAGGTACCTCAGATAAGCTTTAGCAAAACATGTTTTTAAGATTTAATATCGATGTTATAAACCTTTATATTCAATATTCAACTTATACATCAATAAAATATGTTATTAACTGGGAACATTAATATATATTGTTATAAACCTTTTCCTCTCAATACCAATTCACATCAATTTCCTAATTAGAAGTTTTTATAGACATTTACAATAAAACTAAAACATTCCTTTAAGCTCTAATTTTATTTTCTCTCAATTTAAATTAAACTTTTCACCTGTTTAGTTTATATAATAAATACATCCGTTTATATAATTTAAAAAATCTAACTTTGAACAAGAATTTGTCTCCTTTTCTAATTGAACAAGAAAGTCTTTACTTCAACTGTTTATTTTATTTAAGTTTCTAATTTTAAACTTAATTTTTTATTTTTTTAATTTGATGAAATAAACTATATTTATGATATGATGCAGAATAGGTATATTAGAATATTAATATTTTTATTCTTAGTGAACAACTGTACCGTACAACATTAGTGAGGTACAGTATTTCTATGATTATATTGGCGTTATTCTTATCCCATGTCTTGTAAGAATACACGAAAATCATTTTTATAACCCAAAATGTATTTAATATCAAAGACCGACAGAAGATTTAATGAACTAATCTTTCTTTCTTACTTATAGCCCAACAAACTGAAATATATTTTGAGTTAATTCATGAAATCGTCAAATGATGTTTAAGCAGCAAATTACCTGTAGTAACACGCAGTAAAGCATTGGATCTAACTTTGTTATCAGAAAAGATATCATCTGGTCAATTTTCTACCACGATCAACAAGCCTTTTAATAATTGGCTAAGTTTTTTTTGCAAATGGGAAATTCCAAGTCTTTTTAGTCTATCTAAATCTTATAGTTCCATGATGGACGTAGAAGTAAGCACCTTAGTTCTAAAAGTTTTCAAGACATAGTTGAATTTTTTAAAGTAACATTGATATTGCGATATACCTCGCTTTTACATAAAAGATTTTATTTTTTGCTTAATTTCTATCCTATCCGTTAGCTTCAGTACACTACCGTGTGCTGAGGGATATTAACATACCAGGTATTTCAAAAGTCATCGTTCCTGATGGATTATTTTCCACTATATTCCTGTCCTTTAGCTAATTGTTATTTATTTTTCTTTAAATATATCTGTTTATCATTGTTATTTGCACCAAATTTGTATTAAATTAATTTAAATATTTTCCATATTAAATTTATTTAAATAATACTAGATTGGTTTGACATCCTTAAAAATATAATTATTATGGATAAGCCTTTTTAGGTAAAAAGTATATGACTGAAATAAATGAATTTAATCCTTTATCTACTCATGGAAAGCTTGTGATGGAGTATGCTAATCTATTAACCAGTATGTGGATCAACAATGAATATGAAAGAATTGCGAATCCATGCAGATTTAAAATGATTGTATCAAAGTTTGCACCAGCTTTTGCTGGTTATATGCAGCATGATAGTCAGGAGCTGATTGCATTTTTGCTTGATGGTATTCATGAGGATTTAAATCGGGTTATAGCAAAGCCTTATCGCGAAATTGATTACAAATGGGATATTTCCGACTATGTTTGTATTTTTTTGTCAAATAAACTTTTTAGGATAATGCCGAAATCTTTTGGAACTATCATAAGTCTCGAAATGACTCTATTATAGTAGATCTTTTTCATGGTCAGTTTAAGTCTACAATAAAATGTCCATCATGTAAAAAGGTTAATTTTGATATAAAGCTAATGTATTCGAAGGTCACGAAAACATTTGACCCATTTTGCTATCTTTCACTTCCTATACCTTTTGATAAGTCTTTTAAAATATTTGTAACGTTCATTCCATATTCATTCAAGTCAGCTCCAATGGAAGTATAATCAGTTTAAAATTTTTACTAATAATTTAGATAATAATATCAATCAAACCTGGAAAATTAATGGATGAAATTTTTAAAGATATATGTAAGAAAGTATCCTCAGATAATGAAATAAAAGTATTTTTTTTAAATTAATATTAATGACGAACAGATCATTCTGGTTAGTATGTTTAGAAATAAGGTAAATAAAGTATATGATGTATTCTCATCTGCCATTCCTAATCATAACGATGTTCTATTTGCGTTGTATTTTGTATTATCTAACTTTAACTATGCAGATACCAAATTTGCCCACCTGACCGTGATTCAATATTCAATACCGTTTTCTTATGTAATCAAGTTTGTCGTGTCTGGGGTTTGACCATTTAAATTGCTTTGATTAAGCTCAGGTTCCATAGAGATTCCTATTATTCCACTGTTAGTTACATTACCAAAAAATGAATTAACACAAAGTTTTGTTTTCAAAATATTTACAGATAGAATGATGTATTTTACATTTTATATTTATTAGTGTAAAACCATAGGGATTTTTTTGATAAAATTTGTGGCCCATTAAACAAAGATTTTACTTTTAAATGGTTAAATAATGTGATTGATGTTCATGTACATCTTCTCTTGTAATTCCTTCTATCATTAGGAATATTTATTTGATTGTTCTTTTGGAAATCAGAAACTAACGGGAAAAGAGGCTACTGATGAAAGCTTAGTTCTTAACCTTGATAGTTTTTTTTTCCATTATTTTTCACTTTTTCAGATTATTGTAGTGTTAATCTTATCTGGAAAGTCAATTTTTGTAAACTATTAAATCGTAATTTTGAAGTGCTACATTTTTTTATTTTCTTATTTACTCCTAGAAATATATGCTCTCTGGTCAAAAATTACCACCAAGTCATGATATTGACATTGAAGACTGTATGGAAGCGTTCTTGTGTGAAGAGAAACTTACCGAAAATAATGCATGGTACTGTTCGGAATGTAAAAAGTCTCAACTTGCAACCAAAAAGCTCGATATATACAAATTTCCTGAAATATTAATTATTCATTTTAAAAGATTCGGAGTATCGAAGTATTAATATTTCTTATCAAATGCTATATATTAGGTTTTCATTTCAGAAACTGAACATAAGAGTTACCTTCCCTATCACGTATTTATGAATTTTGTGTTTTATTGACATAATGCTTAGAAAACTTAACTTGGGAAAATATTCTATTGGAGAAAATAATGAAAATATGTCTTACGATTTATTTGCTATTTCTGTTTTTAAATCCTGTATTAGAATGATTTTTATAGAATCATATGGGTTCCTTAAATTGTGGTCATTGTATATACTTTTTTTCACAAAAAAAATTTTTAGACACGGCAAATGCCAAAAATCCTATGAATAATTTGTGGTATTGTTTTGATGATACAAGGACATACAATATTGATATTGATAGAATTGAGGTAAATTATATTTATTTTGTATAGATTCCTAGAAAGCCGATGCATATATGCTATTTTATGCAAGAAGATCTGTAGTGTAAAATTATTAACCTTTTTTCCGGTTCAGAAAATTGTTAATGAAAAGTATTGGCGTTCTATTTTTTCGATTCTTAAGTAGATAAGATATTTAGACTGTAATTATCTATGTAACTATTAGTCAAAATATAAATTGTGTATATTTATGGCCTCTTACATTCTTATTTAATCAAACAAAGTAAAAAAAGGAAGTTCTAATTAAATCATTTCATCCCTAAGTCAATTTATACACAGAACTGAAAATGTCTGTAAGATTTGCTATTTTCGGTCCTACATTTCAGGAATTGGTATCCATCTGGCGGGTGAAAGCCAAAATCAAGTTGTACACAATTTTTAATTTATGCGATAATTTTTTGCATGTTTTTATGCTCTTTATCCCACATTTGAACGACTTAATATTCAGTTTTTGGCTTTTTTTTACCAAATTTCACGTTCAATAAAATTTTATTTTAAGAAGCATTTGGCAAAAGATTTGGTGTTTCTAATACTCACGGTGGAAAGATTGTTATTGATAGGTTGATGGATTTTTGTTATTAAACAAAAATTATGGACTGATTCCGTTAAGTTTCACAGTCATTTTCATATCTTGTATCATATTAATAATTATTTTTAAAAAATTAGTTATTTACAGCTATTTTATATATTTTTATGCAACTATTGTTACTTTTTATCTGTTATGCACCTTCTATGGATCTATCTTCTCACTTCCATGAATTCAAATATTTTTGGCCAGTTTGACTACTCTTGGTATATATTCCGTTATTGCGGAAATCCATGCATCCTCGACACAGCACAAAAGTATATAGATTATTCGAGTAATGTAATATATTTCCACGTTGGATGCATTTCTTGAAATTTCATCAATATTAAAATAAATATACGTTTATTATTGAAATTCTGAAGTAACTTTTAATCTCAATTACTTTAATAACGAACAAAATTCTCTTATGAACAAATTATTTTATTATTTAATTTTTCTACTAGACAGGCTATTTCAAAAATTTAAATATATGAAAGATTAAGCGCATTAATTAAATAATTTAACTTAGTAAATTTTTAGAGTTCCTAACCACTTAAGACCTGTTTTAAAGAATTCCATTCATATTATTGTAAAAGGACCCGGAACCTTTGAGGTTATGAGATAGAAACTAAGGATCGAATATCGAACAGCTAGTGCTAGATATTCGTGAATATGAAGTTTTGTGTAGAATATAAAACTTTTAAGTAATATTACTGCTTGTTTGCCAATAAATAAAAATCATGTACTTCCGAACGCGTCGCTTTCTAGAATCATAGTTCCCGAGAATTTGTGATTACTTAAATTTATTTTTTATTAATCATATAGAGATTTATTATGTTGGTATAACAATGGCCTTCAAAATTTATAAAATTGGATCTGAGATTAATACTTTCGTGATTACTATTTCCACAGGTGATGTAGTACCCGAACATTTTACAATTATAACAATATTCAAAATACTAGAACCTTGTTTCAGTATTTCATAAATATAATTTCTTTTGATCATGCAAGAGATTGAGAAATACCCTCAAGCATAATTTTCCACTGCTACTGATAAATCGGTTAGCCGTTAGAATTGAAGTAAGATAATTAAAATTGAATGGATGACCAGAACAAATTATCTTGTTTAAAAAAATATGTAGGTGTCTACCGTAGTAAGACATATATCACTTATTGCTTACCACGGTTCATATCTGGAATGATTATTAATACTATCACTATATATTACGTTCTAAGGACGTCAATTTTAATTTAAATACTAAATAATACATAAAATCAATTTATTTATGTATTTCATGTGGGAAAAATGATAGAGCAGATAATTTTGTCTTTAAGTAAACTGGATATCATGGTAATGGCTGTAAAGTACAGGATCAGTGACTGCATGGAATTAGGACTTTCTGTGGGCATTTAACAATCACCAATTCCAGTAAACAGAACCAATAATACCAAGACACTGTAACATAGAACACATAAAACGTTCTTCGCTAATAAGAGTGTAAAAAGACTTTTAAAATTGTTTTATACTATCATACACAAATTAAGTGCGAATGGTATTCTATTACTATCCGGTGGAGACCGGATATTATACAAACATTTAGACGGTCTCATCGCGCGGCGGAGAGACCAGGCCTGGCCGTTTTCTATTTTGATATATTATTATGAATGTTTCATTTTTAAATGATCTGGAGTCGCCGACGCATTGCCCATTCCGTCGAGAAGATGACTCTTGACCGATCAGGTCCATTTATGTGCATCGGCTGCAGGGAAAACCTGTTGGCTCAGTTTACAATACATTTTCATAAATGTGCAAAAGTAGTTAACTTGTGTAACAAGCAGCAATCGAATGTGAAAAATAAAAAGTGATTTTTTATCGCAAATCTACACTTGTTTAAATAGTTAGGTTCTGAAAATAATATGCCACTATTACTTTTGAAAATTTAGTTTATCGCTTTCATCATAGACCTCGATGAGATCCTATCAATTTTTACTCAAAATTCTAAATTATTATAAACAGTTTTTTTTCATTTTTATAAATTATTCGAAAGGAGATTAAAGTTGTTTAGAAATATTTTCAATAAATGCCTTTCACCTTATTAATTTAAATTATTAGTTTTTCCAATTTTAAATAATTCACGGCTTTTGTTTTTATCAAAGTAAGTCATCTCGCTTTGGATCATAAGACTGAGCTATTTACGTATTAATAAATTGATTCAAAACTTAACACGTCCCAAACTCTTATCAAAATAAACTGATCACATTTTCTTAAATATTTTACAGTTAACTAAATTTTTACTGTAAATTGCAATAAAAATGGTAAAATATGTCAAATTGTTAGCAATTCTAAAATTTTTCTGACATTCACTAATCCTATTTTTCACACAAATTAAAAAAATATAAATTAATCACTGTAACAAGTAATAAGTTAGCCCAGGCCGAGACTCGAACCCGCAACTTTCAGTTGCCAGTCCGAAGGCCTAACCGCTAGGCCATGAGCGATTAGCTAACCTATTACATTAACGTAACATAATATATGTTACAATCACTGGGTTATAGAAGGCCAATTCGACGTCTAAGTATGAACTTCTATTAAAAATTCTCCAAAAAACTTTTTCTAAAAAATCGAATGATAAAACAAAACTAAATTTATTTTATAAGCGATGTGCACTCCGCGAGGCGGCACGGTTAGATTTTTTCTCTAGTTCGTACTTATCATTATATTCATATAATGAGACCTAATTAAAACATAAATGAAAACCGCGTTCCTGAGATCATTTTGAATCCTTTTCTATTTTTACCAGTTATATCAAGACTAGTAAAGTTCCTGGAGAGTATCCAATTAAATAAGCTTAGATGCTTAGTTATTATTTTTAACTGCAACTATTTTTGTAGATTTATTTAGGGTGATAATAATACATTCTTGTCCATGCTAATTCAATTTTATTATTTGAACAAAAATATCACATGATCTTGAAAAACTTTAAAAAAAGAATCTTCTTTGTGCTTTGTGTTACCATTTGAATAACTGAAATAATTCATTTCTTAATGTTACATGAATTCTAGGCTTAGATTCGTTTCAAACACAGTCTATAATATACTTTTTATCAAAATATGGTTATATTTTTAACATGGAACATAATTAATCTGAATACGATAAACTCTCCTTTAGAATAAATTCAGATGAATATTTTTATTATATCACATGATAAACTTTCAATCGTAACATGAATGTTTTGATTATGGGTTTCGGTTATGAACAATATCATATGTTCTAAGGATACCATTTCTTAGCATAGTAAATAGCTTCAGCTAACAACCAAAAATCCACATAATAAGATTTTAAAGCGCTCGAATTTATTTAAAAAGTAAAAAATTTGCATCAAATTTTTTTAGTCAGGGGAATTTGTAAGTAGGAAATCCAGAAACCATTTTTCATAAAAATGTGGAATTATTTATAGGACATCGTAGAGTTGCAAAATATTGAGACTTATGATAAAAAATATTAATAAAATAACATTCAAAAATCCTTATATCAAGATATATTTTTTATTTATCCGATGTTATCAAAGTTAAGGAACTTTTGCTATAAATTATGGAAACATCAAAGTCATGGAGTTTTTTATTTTTTGAGAAAAGAATTTAGAACTCATAAAGGAATACTCCTGCATCTTACATATCATGTGATTAATAATTTTCAAAATAAAAAGCATATCAAATGATTTTAAACCTAAATAAGTATCTTAACAGAAAACTCATCAAGTTGTAAAACCCTAAAAATAATTCTTTCGAGTTACAATAAAAACTGAGCAAACTAAAATATTGTTTTTTAAGCTGGGATCCGGGAAGAATTAATATAAAAAAAGAATAATTTGGTGGAAATCACAAATTAAACGGGTTTTGTAGCAAAAAAGGTTGAAAAAACAACTGAAATTCAGTTAAGTTTTGAATTTTTACTAAATTATTTTCATGATTTATATTCCAAGCAAAAACATAATAACACGAAAGTTGTAGCTTATTTAACAAGCAGTGAAGTAATAGGTAGCATTTAATTTTTTTCTAACTTCTCTTAATTATACAACAAAGTATCCATTCGGTGAATGAACCACATACGATACATAAAAAATCATTCACTATGGTGATCCCACAAGTCGTTCTTGAATTTACCTGAAGGCTGCGGAAGGCTTAACCAAACCATGTTACATGTGGCATCTTGAAAGTTTTTAAATAGATAAATATATGGTTTGAAATTATTCGGTGGCCTAACTATCACAAACCCAAGAAGTAGGAAGAAAAGAACAAAAAAATTATTATCACATGAAAATAATACACTTAAGAACAACTTAGAGATTCAATTATATTGCATTGTTAAATAGAAAGCGTTAATCTATTTGTTTAAAACAAGTTTTCGTTCTTCAAGGAGTTCATTAGCAGAAATCTTCATCTTTTTCATGATATTTTGATTTATTTCAAGGTCTTTGACAATTTGATACTCTCCATCACGACAAATAATAGGAGTACCGAAGACAATACCCTCAGGTAAACCATACTGACCTTCGGATGGAACTCCCATACAGGACCAGTCATCTTGCTGCACTGAGTAGTAAAGTGATCTACTAGTTAAGAACCTTTGTTGCCCCGTGCCAGTCAGCCAAGTGATTGGCAGCAGCATAAGCAGCTGAAAGTGAACTGGACTTCTTTCTAAACTCGATGATTTTTGTAAACCTGGATTGTATGAACTATGACATAAATCAATGATATTAAACAAGAACTTCAGGCAAGAAGTTATGAAGCCAGTCAGAATCAATACGATCAGTAACCTTTCTCCATTCATTGTCCATGGAAAGGTACTCAGCGTGAGTCAGATCCGGGTACATTGTGGAAGAATGGTTTCCCCATACTATAACCTTCCTGAGGTGGCTAGGTCTTATCCCTAGTTTGTGCGCCACAATCTCTCGAGTTCGATTGAAATCAAGGTACGTGAGGGACGTAAAGTTCTTTTTCGGGATTGACTTCACTGACTCTGACAGCAACAAGCAGTTAGTATTTGCAGGGTTAGCCACCATAAGGAATTTTGTAGACTTCTTAGCGTTCCCATCGATCACCTCGGCCAGTTCCTCATAAATCGCCTTGTTAGCCGTTAATAAGTCGGCCCTGGACATCTCAGTGGTAAGAGCCTTCATGTTTCCAAGCATCACCACGTAATCGACATCCTGAAACGCCATCTTGGGGTTGCATACTATTTCGCACCCGGTGTAACAGGAGCTACAGCAATCCTCCAGCTCCATCCTGATCCCTTTAAGTATATCTTCACAAGCCGGAATGTCATTCAGAATTAAGGACACACGAGTACGGTCACCGAACACGTCCCCGGTAGCCAGCATAGGTAGGATGGAGTACCCTATCTGACCAGCAGCACCGGTAACCAGCACCCTAATCGCATTATCGTCTATAAACTATAATATTAGAAATATAGCGGATTACCATTGAAAATAGGATACTTTTTAAGAACAGGTGAAGTGACGGAGAGATTCCGTTTTAATGTTAAATCACTACTCCCAAATTTATGAGAAAAGCGAGAGCATAAGACGCGCGAGATGATTCTATTAAAGTAAAAATGGTTAATAGCAATACTCCAGATGAAAGTTTAATTAAAATAATTTTATAAAATACCTATTCATATCCCTCTAAAATGAATAAACAATTGTCAGCATGCGTCTATTTGGATTAAATCTGATCTTTATCTGTTCTAAATATAGAGTAAACATCATCTACGTAATCCTTAAACATAGTGAAACTATATACTTGCTTCAAGTTCAGCAATTAGAAGAAATTATTCACGTTCTTACCTTTGAAATAAAAACAAAAATAATAACTATTTTGGGCTTAATTCTTAGTAATCTAAAAATTAATCCTTTAAGTATCGGTTTTTGATATTACAAATAAAAAGTAACCAAGCCATTTTATTAAATAAATTTATTTAATAACACTATTAAAACCATTTTTCAGTGACTAGTTCTATAAATAATTAAATAGATTCGCCCTCTTTAAAAATTAATCAAAATAGGAAAAACAGTAAAATCTCTCTAACGGTTCTAACAAACGATTCAAATGTAATGTAAAGAGTTCTCTGTACTCTTGCATTTATTAATGATCAATTGAAGGCTTTGAATCAAGTATTAAATCTTTCTAAATTAGGATTTTGTTGGCAATTGAATTTTCATTGAATCCAGCCTCTGAACTTTTTAAGTATAATGTAGAATATCTATCTGTGAATAAGATTTTTAGACTTTCAATAAACCAATGACGCCTTGAAATAACTTCCATTATTGTTAATTGGCAACCTGGAACTTTGTTTCAAGATTTGGGTTATGAAAGATTATGAAATTGATTAATGGAAATTCTAAACTAAAGTGTAAACTTAATACAATTGAAAAGGAGTTTTCGAATTATGATGCAAGGAATGGTTTATTTTGCTATATAGGTGCTTGTAATGACATAAATCAGGCCTCATGAACCTTTAAATCCATAACTTCTTCCTAAACGAACTTATTAAAACTTACCACCAGTATTGGTACAAC
>LDMZ01017729.1:0-12454 GCA_001455285.1 Sphaeromyxa zaharoni
ATTTTCGTTATATGTTACCCTTCATTTTGCTTTATCGTTTAAACAGTGTTTTTATGGTAAAGCTGTGTGTTTCTGTCATAATCTTTTCTGTTTTTATTTTTTATCTTGTAAAATGTTTTTGAATAAAAAAAGGTTCTTTTGGACCGCCATTTGAGTCACGATTCTTTCACTGTGTATCCCTCAGTCGAAACTTGTTACAAATTTGCCCAAGAGATTTTCTATATAGATTATAAAATGCCCTTATATCAATGTCATAATTTTTTATTGTTGAGAGTATTTTATTCAAAAATGAAACCTCTATACAAGGTGTACTACGCAACGGAACATCTCAAGTCTTACGCTAATGTTCTTTTCTTTTTAAAATATGGAATTCCGACGTGCTAGCCTCTCCATTCAAAGTTTCTTTTAGTATAAGTTTATCTATAACTAATCTTAATATTATTTTAGCCAGATGTGAATGCATTTAATATCTGAGACCAATAAGGACTACCTATTTGTTGATGGCTTTATAATTGATTATTAGCTATTCCTAGAATTTTTTTTATTCATGTTTAAAAAATTTTTCTCATTAACCTTACTCGTTTTTACCCTGTTTTTTAAAGACGAAACATCATTAAAGAAAAAATTTGTTTTTATATATTGATAAATTAAATGCAGTAAGAATGGTTCAATATTTATTTGTCGGTTTTCATTAGCCACTATATAAAATT
This sequence comes from Sphaeromyxa zaharoni, assembly GCA_001455285.1. NCBI lineage: Eukaryota > Metazoa > Cnidaria > Myxozoa > Bivalvulida > Sphaeromyxidae > Sphaeromyxa > Sphaeromyxa zaharoni. Next base: position 711 of record LDMZ01017729.1, read on the forward strand.
TTAAGTATAACGTAAGAATAATTATTGATATGCTGATATTGATACGGTTATTTCTATGTAACGCGAATACACAGATTCTATAGGAAATGGGTAGTTTTCCATTATGCAGATTCGGGAATAAAAAAGTTTTTGAATAAATCATGAGGGCTTTCCTAGATATTACTTTTGGAGAAAGTAACAAAAAATTCCAAGCAAGTAAATTTCAATATCGATATCATTTCTGTTATATTTTACAAAAATATTTTTAATTTAAGCATTTCGGAAGGTTTTAAGATGGTGAACAAAAATAAATGGATTTTCGGAAATAATATATAATAGGAACCATAATGAACACTCAATATACTCTCTGTAATCGGCCAAAAATATTTTTGAAATTTAAATATTTGTTCAAAATTAAGGGTTGTAATGTCAAAATCTGAATTTGAGTTATGTTCAAAGCTGCAGATATACCGATATTTAAATACAATATATTCTGCAAGATAAAAGCTCTTTGGGGGTTCCACTCTTAGCTTTGCGGAGGGACTAATACAATATATAAAAACTTCTAGAATGCTGTTAATGACTCATATTTCATGAGAAAATTTAAAAAATTTAATATAAATCGATGATTGAAGTGTTTGTAATTAATATATACTATTTTAAATAGTGATAAGACGGTTATTCACTATTTGATATGAATAATTTAAATTCGATTCCAGTACTGGAAGGATTCTTGAGTGTATAAGGTGTTAGGCATAGCTGAAATACATATCTATACTTCATGTTAAGGTTGATAGTGTTTTATCAAACATATTTTTTCAATTCGTTATTTTCCACCTTATGTCATGGGAGTGTAGGGTATCTTTCGGTTAATGGTGACACCGTTGAAAAAAATGTTTTAAGCGAATGATGAATTGCATTTTCATTATTCGAAATTAAACTGCTTGTAAATAATTAGAATCCCTCTAACTAGTGGAGAGCAAACGAAGATAATTTTCTTGTTTGCTCTACATTCAAAAAAGTATTTTTGTACTTCCTTTCTTTAGTAGGGGGAAGTAAATTTAACTGAAGATGACAATATAAAATTTTAAAAAAATGCATTTAAATCACCAACCGGATAGGTCTATGCATTTCATTACAATTTGTAAGTGATTCAATTGGATTAACAAGTGCGTAATCTTATTATGGACTCAATGAAATTTTTTGTAAAAAATTTATAATTGATAGATGCGCTTATATGAGGTACCTCAGATAAGCTTTAGCAAAACATGTTTTTAAGATTTAATATCGATGTTATAAACCTTTATATTCAATATTCAACTTATACATCAATAAAATATGTTATTAACTGGGAACATTAATATATATTGTTATAAACCTTTTCCTCTCAATACCAATTCACATCAATTTCCTAATTAGAAGTTTTTATAGACATTTACAATAAAACTAAAACATTCCTTTAAGCTCTAATTTTATTTTCTCTCAATTTAAATTAAACTTTTCACCTGTTTAGTTTATATAATAAATACATCCGTTTATATAATTTAAAAAATCTAACTTTGAACAAGAATTTGTCTCCTTTTCTAATTGAACAAGAAAGTCTTTACTTCAACTGTTTATTTTATTTAAGTTTCTAATTTTAAACTTAATTTTTTATTTTTTTAATTTGATGAAATAAACTATATTTATGATATGATGCAGAATAGGTATATTAGAATATTAATATTTTTATTCTTAGTGAACAACTGTACCGTACAACATTAGTGAGGTACAGTATTTCTATGATTATATTGGCGTTATTCTTATCCCATGTCTTGTAAGAATACACGAAAATCATTTTTATAACCCAAAATGTATTTAATATCAAAGACCGACAGAAGATTTAATGAACTAATCTTTCTTTCTTACTTATAGCCCAACAAACTGAAATATATTTTGAGTTAATTCATGAAATCGTCAAATGATGTTTAAGCAGCAAATTACCTGTAGTAACACGCAGTAAAGCATTGGATCTAACTTTGTTATCAGAAAAGATATCATCTGGTCAATTTTCTACCACGATCAACAAGCCTTTTAATAATTGGCTAAGTTTTTTTTGCAAATGGGAAATTCCAAGTCTTTTTAGTCTATCTAAATCTTATAGTTCCATGATGGACGTAGAAGTAAGCACCTTAGTTCTAAAAGTTTTCAAGACATAGTTGAATTTTTTAAAGTAACATTGATATTGCGATATACCTCGCTTTTACATAAAAGATTTTATTTTTTGCTTAATTTCTATCCTATCCGTTAGCTTCAGTACACTACCGTGTGCTGAGGGATATTAACATACCAGGTATTTCAAAAGTCATCGTTCCTGATGGATTATTTTCCACTATATTCCTGTCCTTTAGCTAATTGTTATTTATTTTTCTTTAAATATATCTGTTTATCATTGTTATTTGCACCAAATTTGTATTAAATTAATTTAAATATTTTCCATATTAAATTTATTTAAATAATACTAGATTGGTTTGACATCCTTAAAAATATAATTATTATGGATAAGCCTTTTTAGGTAAAAAGTATATGACTGAAATAAATGAATTTAATCCTTTATCTACTCATGGAAAGCTTGTGATGGAGTATGCTAATCTATTAACCAGTATGTGGATCAACAATGAATATGAAAGAATTGCGAATCCATGCAGATTTAAAATGATTGTATCAAAGTTTGCACCAGCTTTTGCTGGTTATATGCAGCATGATAGTCAGGAGCTGATTGCATTTTTGCTTGATGGTATTCATGAGGATTTAAATCGGGTTATAGCAAAGCCTTATCGCGAAATTGATTACAAATGGGATATTTCCGACTATGTTTGTATTTTTTTGTCAAATAAACTTTTTAGGATAATGCCGAAATCTTTTGGAACTATCATAAGTCTCGAAATGACTCTATTATAGTAGATCTTTTTCATGGTCAGTTTAAGTCTACAATAAAATGTCCATCATGTAAAAAGGTTAATTTTGATATAAAGCTAATGTATTCGAAGGTCACGAAAACATTTGACCCATTTTGCTATCTTTCACTTCCTATACCTTTTGATAAGTCTTTTAAAATATTTGTAACGTTCATTCCATATTCATTCAAGTCAGCTCCAATGGAAGTATAATCAGTTTAAAATTTTTACTAATAATTTAGATAATAATATCAATCAAACCTGGAAAATTAATGGATGAAATTTTTAAAGATATATGTAAGAAAGTATCCTCAGATAATGAAATAAAAGTATTTTTTTTAAATTAATATTAATGACGAACAGATCATTCTGGTTAGTATGTTTAGAAATAAGGTAAATAAAGTATATGATGTATTCTCATCTGCCATTCCTAATCATAACGATGTTCTATTTGCGTTGTATTTTGTATTATCTAACTTTAACTATGCAGATACCAAATTTGCCCACCTGACCGTGATTCAATATTCAATACCGTTTTCTTATGTAATCAAGTTTGTCGTGTCTGGGGTTTGACCATTTAAATTGCTTTGATTAAGCTCAGGTTCCATAGAGATTCCTATTATTCCACTGTTAGTTACATTACCAAAAAATGAATTAACACAAAGTTTTGTTTTCAAAATATTTACAGATAGAATGATGTATTTTACATTTTATATTTATTAGTGTAAAACCATAGGGATTTTTTTGATAAAATTTGTGGCCCATTAAACAAAGATTTTACTTTTAAATGGTTAAATAATGTGATTGATGTTCATGTACATCTTCTCTTGTAATTCCTTCTATCATTAGGAATATTTATTTGATTGTTCTTTTGGAAATCAGAAACTAACGGGAAAAGAGGCTACTGATGAAAGCTTAGTTCTTAACCTTGATAGTTTTTTTTTCCATTATTTTTCACTTTTTCAGATTATTGTAGTGTTAATCTTATCTGGAAAGTCAATTTTTGTAAACTATTAAATCGTAATTTTGAAGTGCTACATTTTTTTATTTTCTTATTTACTCCTAGAAATATATGCTCTCTGGTCAAAAATTACCACCAAGTCATGATATTGACATTGAAGACTGTATGGAAGCGTTCTTGTGTGAAGAGAAACTTACCGAAAATAATGCATGGTACTGTTCGGAATGTAAAAAGTCTCAACTTGCAACCAAAAAGCTCGATATATACAAATTTCCTGAAATATTAATTATTCATTTTAAAAGATTCGGAGTATCGAAGTATTAATATTTCTTATCAAATGCTATATATTAGGTTTTCATTTCAGAAACTGAACATAAGAGTTACCTTCCCTATCACGTATTTATGAATTTTGTGTTTTATTGACATAATGCTTAGAAAACTTAACTTGGGAAAATATTCTATTGGAGAAAATAATGAAAATATGTCTTACGATTTATTTGCTATTTCTGTTTTTAAATCCTGTATTAGAATGATTTTTATAGAATCATATGGGTTCCTTAAATTGTGGTCATTGTATATACTTTTTTTCACAAAAAAAATTTTTAGACACGGCAAATGCCAAAAATCCTATGAATAATTTGTGGTATTGTTTTGATGATACAAGGACATACAATATTGATATTGATAGAATTGAGGTAAATTATATTTATTTTGTATAGATTCCTAGAAAGCCGATGCATATATGCTATTTTATGCAAGAAGATCTGTAGTGTAAAATTATTAACCTTTTTTCCGGTTCAGAAAATTGTTAATGAAAAGTATTGGCGTTCTATTTTTTCGATTCTTAAGTAGATAAGATATTTAGACTGTAATTATCTATGTAACTATTAGTCAAAATATAAATTGTGTATATTTATGGCCTCTTACATTCTTATTTAATCAAACAAAGTAAAAAAAGGAAGTTCTAATTAAATCATTTCATCCCTAAGTCAATTTATACACAGAACTGAAAATGTCTGTAAGATTTGCTATTTTCGGTCCTACATTTCAGGAATTGGTATCCATCTGGCGGGTGAAAGCCAAAATCAAGTTGTACACAATTTTTAATTTATGCGATAATTTTTTGCATGTTTTTATGCTCTTTATCCCACATTTGAACGACTTAATATTCAGTTTTTGGCTTTTTTTTACCAAATTTCACGTTCAATAAAATTTTATTTTAAGAAGCATTTGGCAAAAGATTTGGTGTTTCTAATACTCACGGTGGAAAGATTGTTATTGATAGGTTGATGGATTTTTGTTATTAAACAAAAATTATGGACTGATTCCGTTAAGTTTCACAGTCATTTTCATATCTTGTATCATATTAATAATTATTTTTAAAAAATTAGTTATTTACAGCTATTTTATATATTTTTATGCAACTATTGTTACTTTTTATCTGTTATGCACCTTCTATGGATCTATCTTCTCACTTCCATGAATTCAAATATTTTTGGCCAGTTTGACTACTCTTGGTATATATTCCGTTATTGCGGAAATCCATGCATCCTCGACACAGCACAAAAGTATATAGATTATTCGAGTAATGTAATATATTTCCACGTTGGATGCATTTCTTGAAATTTCATCAATATTAAAATAAATATACGTTTATTATTGAAATTCTGAAGTAACTTTTAATCTCAATTACTTTAATAACGAACAAAATTCTCTTATGAACAAATTATTTTATTATTTAATTTTTCTACTAGACAGGCTATTTCAAAAATTTAAATATATGAAAGATTAAGCGCATTAATTAAATAATTTAACTTAGTAAATTTTTAGAGTTCCTAACCACTTAAGACCTGTTTTAAAGAATTCCATTCATATTATTGTAAAAGGACCCGGAACCTTTGAGGTTATGAGATAGAAACTAAGGATCGAATATCGAACAGCTAGTGCTAGATATTCGTGAATATGAAGTTTTGTGTAGAATATAAAACTTTTAAGTAATATTACTGCTTGTTTGCCAATAAATAAAAATCATGTACTTCCGAACGCGTCGCTTTCTAGAATCATAGTTCCCGAGAATTTGTGATTACTTAAATTTATTTTTTATTAATCATATAGAGATTTATTATGTTGGTATAACAATGGCCTTCAAAATTTATAAAATTGGATCTGAGATTAATACTTTCGTGATTACTATTTCCACAGGTGATGTAGTACCCGAACATTTTACAATTATAACAATATTCAAAATACTAGAACCTTGTTTCAGTATTTCATAAATATAATTTCTTTTGATCATGCAAGAGATTGAGAAATACCCTCAAGCATAATTTTCCACTGCTACTGATAAATCGGTTAGCCGTTAGAATTGAAGTAAGATAATTAAAATTGAATGGATGACCAGAACAAATTATCTTGTTTAAAAAAATATGTAGGTGTCTACCGTAGTAAGACATATATCACTTATTGCTTACCACGGTTCATATCTGGAATGATTATTAATACTATCACTATATATTACGTTCTAAGGACGTCAATTTTAATTTAAATACTAAATAATACATAAAATCAATTTATTTATGTATTTCATGTGGGAAAAATGATAGAGCAGATAATTTTGTCTTTAAGTAAACTGGATATCATGGTAATGGCTGTAAAGTACAGGATCAGTGACTGCATGGAATTAGGACTTTCTGTGGGCATTTAACAATCACCAATTCCAGTAAACAGAACCAATAATACCAAGACACTGTAACATAGAACACATAAAACGTTCTTCGCTAATAAGAGTGTAAAAAGACTTTTAAAATTGTTTTATACTATCATACACAAATTAAGTGCGAATGGTATTCTATTACTATCCGGTGGAGACCGGATATTATACAAACATTTAGACGGTCTCATCGCGCGGCGGAGAGACCAGGCCTGGCCGTTTTCTATTTTGATATATTATTATGAATGTTTCATTTTTAAATGATCTGGAGTCGCCGACGCATTGCCCATTCCGTCGAGAAGATGACTCTTGACCGATCAGGTCCATTTATGTGCATCGGCTGCAGGGAAAACCTGTTGGCTCAGTTTACAATACATTTTCATAAATGTGCAAAAGTAGTTAACTTGTGTAACAAGCAGCAATCGAATGTGAAAAATAAAAAGTGATTTTTTATCGCAAATCTACACTTGTTTAAATAGTTAGGTTCTGAAAATAATATGCCACTATTACTTTTGAAAATTTAGTTTATCGCTTTCATCATAGACCTCGATGAGATCCTATCAATTTTTACTCAAAATTCTAAATTATTATAAACAGTTTTTTTTCATTTTTATAAATTATTCGAAAGGAGATTAAAGTTGTTTAGAAATATTTTCAATAAATGCCTTTCACCTTATTAATTTAAATTATTAGTTTTTCCAATTTTAAATAATTCACGGCTTTTGTTTTTATCAAAGTAAGTCATCTCGCTTTGGATCATAAGACTGAGCTATTTACGTATTAATAAATTGATTCAAAACTTAACACGTCCCAAACTCTTATCAAAATAAACTGATCACATTTTCTTAAATATTTTACAGTTAACTAAATTTTTACTGTAAATTGCAATAAAAATGGTAAAATATGTCAAATTGTTAGCAATTCTAAAATTTTTCTGACATTCACTAATCCTATTTTTCACACAAATTAAAAAAATATAAATTAATCACTGTAACAAGTAATAAGTTAGCCCAGGCCGAGACTCGAACCCGCAACTTTCAGTTGCCAGTCCGAAGGCCTAACCGCTAGGCCATGAGCGATTAGCTAACCTATTACATTAACGTAACATAATATATGTTACAATCACTGGGTTATAGAAGGCCAATTCGACGTCTAAGTATGAACTTCTATTAAAAATTCTCCAAAAAACTTTTTCTAAAAAATCGAATGATAAAACAAAACTAAATTTATTTTATAAGCGATGTGCACTCCGCGAGGCGGCACGGTTAGATTTTTTCTCTAGTTCGTACTTATCATTATATTCATATAATGAGACCTAATTAAAACATAAATGAAAACCGCGTTCCTGAGATCATTTTGAATCCTTTTCTATTTTTACCAGTTATATCAAGACTAGTAAAGTTCCTGGAGAGTATCCAATTAAATAAGCTTAGATGCTTAGTTATTATTTTTAACTGCAACTATTTTTGTAGATTTATTTAGGGTGATAATAATACATTCTTGTCCATGCTAATTCAATTTTATTATTTGAACAAAAATATCACATGATCTTGAAAAACTTTAAAAAAAGAATCTTCTTTGTGCTTTGTGTTACCATTTGAATAACTGAAATAATTCATTTCTTAATGTTACATGAATTCTAGGCTTAGATTCGTTTCAAACACAGTCTATAATATACTTTTTATCAAAATATGGTTATATTTTTAACATGGAACATAATTAATCTGAATACGATAAACTCTCCTTTAGAATAAATTCAGATGAATATTTTTATTATATCACATGATAAACTTTCAATCGTAACATGAATGTTTTGATTATGGGTTTCGGTTATGAACAATATCATATGTTCTAAGGATACCATTTCTTAGCATAGTAAATAGCTTCAGCTAACAACCAAAAATCCACATAATAAGATTTTAAAGCGCTCGAATTTATTTAAAAAGTAAAAAATTTGCATCAAATTTTTTTAGTCAGGGGAATTTGTAAGTAGGAAATCCAGAAACCATTTTTCATAAAAATGTGGAATTATTTATAGGACATCGTAGAGTTGCAAAATATTGAGACTTATGATAAAAAATATTAATAAAATAACATTCAAAAATCCTTATATCAAGATATATTTTTTATTTATCCGATGTTATCAAAGTTAAGGAACTTTTGCTATAAATTATGGAAACATCAAAGTCATGGAGTTTTTTATTTTTTGAGAAAAGAATTTAGAACTCATAAAGGAATACTCCTGCATCTTACATATCATGTGATTAATAATTTTCAAAATAAAAAGCATATCAAATGATTTTAAACCTAAATAAGTATCTTAACAGAAAACTCATCAAGTTGTAAAACCCTAAAAATAATTCTTTCGAGTTACAATAAAAACTGAGCAAACTAAAATATTGTTTTTTAAGCTGGGATCCGGGAAGAATTAATATAAAAAAAGAATAATTTGGTGGAAATCACAAATTAAACGGGTTTTGTAGCAAAAAAGGTTGAAAAAACAACTGAAATTCAGTTAAGTTTTGAATTTTTACTAAATTATTTTCATGATTTATATTCCAAGCAAAAACATAATAACACGAAAGTTGTAGCTTATTTAACAAGCAGTGAAGTAATAGGTAGCATTTAATTTTTTTCTAACTTCTCTTAATTATACAACAAAGTATCCATTCGGTGAATGAACCACATACGATACATAAAAAATCATTCACTATGGTGATCCCACAAGTCGTTCTTGAATTTACCTGAAGGCTGCGGAAGGCTTAACCAAACCATGTTACATGTGGCATCTTGAAAGTTTTTAAATAGATAAATATATGGTTTGAAATTATTCGGTGGCCTAACTATCACAAACCCAAGAAGTAGGAAGAAAAGAACAAAAAAATTATTATCACATGAAAATAATACACTTAAGAACAACTTAGAGATTCAATTATATTGCATTGTTAAATAGAAAGCGTTAATCTATTTGTTTAAAACAAGTTTTCGTTCTTCAAGGAGTTCATTAGCAGAAATCTTCATCTTTTTCATGATATTTTGATTTATTTCAAGGTCTTTGACAATTTGATACTCTCCATCACGACAAATAATAGGAGTACCGAAGACAATACCCTCAGGTAAACCATACTGACCTTCGGATGGAACTCCCATACAGGACCAGTCATCTTGCTGCACTGAGTAGTAAAGTGATCTACTAGTTAAGAACCTTTGTTGCCCCGTGCCAGTCAGCCAAGTGATTGGCAGCAGCATAAGCAGCTGAAAGTGAACTGGACTTCTTTCTAAACTCGATGATTTTTGTAAACCTGGATTGTATGAACTATGACATAAATCAATGATATTAAACAAGAACTTCAGGCAAGAAGTTATGAAGCCAGTCAGAATCAATACGATCAGTAACCTTTCTCCATTCATTGTCCATGGAAAGGTACTCAGCGTGAGTCAGATCCGGGTACATTGTGGAAGAATGGTTTCCCCATACTATAACCTTCCTGAGGTGGCTAGGTCTTATCCCTAGTTTGTGCGCCACAATCTCTCGAGTTCGATTGAAATCAAGGTACGTGAGGGACGTAAAGTTCTTTTTCGGGATTGACTTCACTGACTCTGACAGCAACAAGCAGTTAGTATTTGCAGGGTTAGCCACCATAAGGAATTTTGTAGACTTCTTAGCGTTCCCATCGATCACCTCGGCCAGTTCCTCATAAATCGCCTTGTTAGCCGTTAATAAGTCGGCCCTGGACATCTCAGTGGTAAGAGCCTTCATGTTTCCAAGCATCACCACGTAATCGACATCCTGAAACGCCATCTTGGGGTTGCATACTATTTCGCACCCGGTGTAACAGGAGCTACAGCAATCCTCCAGCTCCATCCTGATCCCTTTAAGTATATCTTCACAAGCCGGAATGTCATTCAGAATTAAGGACACACGAGTACGGTCACCGAACACGTCCCCGGTAGCCAGCATAGGTAGGATGGAGTACCCTATCTGACCAGCAGCACCGGTAACCAGCACCCTAATCGCATTATCGTCTATAAACTATAATATTAGAAATATAGCGGATTACCATTGAAAATAGGATACTTTTTAAGAACAGGTGAAGTGACGGAGAGATTCCGTTTTAATGTTAAATCACTACTCCCAAATTTATGAGAAAAGCGAGAGCATAAGACGCGCGAGATGATTCTATTAAAGTAAAAATGGTTAATAGCAATACTCCAGATGAAAGTTTAATTAAAATAATTTTATAAAATACCTATTCATATCCCTCTAAAATGAATAAACAATTGTCAGCATGCGTCTATTTGGATTAAATCTGATCTTTATCTGTTCTAAATATAGAGTAAACATCATCTACGTAATCCTTAAACATAGTGAAACTATATACTTGCTTCAAGTTCAGCAATTAGAAGAAATTATTCACGTTCTTACCTTTGAAATAAAAACAAAAATAATAACTATTTTGGGCTTAATTCTTAGTAATCTAGAAATTAATCCTTTAAGTATCAGTTTTTGATATTACAAATAAAAAATAACCAAGCCATTTTATTAAATAAATTTATTTAATAGCACTATAAAAACCATTTTTCAGTGACTAGTTCTATAAATAATTAAATAGATTCGCCCTCTTTAAAAATTAATCAAAATAGGAAAAACAGTAAAATCTCTCTAACGGTTCTAACAAACGATTCAAATGTAATGTAAAGAGTTCTCTGTACTCTTGCATTTATTAATGATCAATTGAAGGCTTTGAATCAAGTATTAAATCTTTCTAAATTAGGATTTTGTTGGCAATTGAATTTTCATTGAATCCAGCCTCTGAACTTTTTAAGTATAATGTAGAATATCTATCTGTGAATAAGATTTTTAGACTTTCAATAAACCAATGACGCCTTGAAATAACTTCCATTATTGTTAATTGGCAACCTGGAACTTTGTTTCAAGATTTGGGTTATGAAAGATTATGAAATTGATTAATGGAAATTCTAAACTAAAGTGTAAACTTAATACAATTGAAAAGGAGTTTTCGAATTATGATGCAAGGAATGGTTTATTTTGCTATATAGGTGCTTGTAATGACATAAATCAGGCCTCATGAACCTTTAAATCCATAACTTCTTCCTAAACGAACTTATTAAAACTTACCACCAGTATTGGTACAAC
>LDMZ01017742.1:0-10558 GCA_001455285.1 Sphaeromyxa zaharoni
TTTGATATCTACTAAAACAGAAGACTATATTATGAATTTGTGAGCCAAAATTGCTATATTAATCCTATGTTTTTATTCAGAATAAAAAAATCCAATATTACTATTATTTCCTTTTTTTAAGAAAAATTTTAATTTATATCGCCTGTAGCATTACCTTTTCTAACAACTTTTGTGAGAAATTTTTTGTATGACTCTACATACAATACCATTCTGTATTTATTCTAAACCTTTTGCAAAAAATATTTGTATAAATATCTGCAACATTCTTAAAGTGCAATGCAACCTGATGGCTAGATATTGGCAATGAAACACTTTACGCTTCATTTGAATAAATTTGTTATAATATTAGTAACTTATACAGACTGAATAATATAACATTCCAATTTCAATAAGTTTTTAGCAAAATTAAACATGTTTAATACAGTAAGCATTAATTGAAAAATTACTATCTGCTATTTTATGTTGATCTTGTAGTCCATAAAAATTTTTTTGAACGAACCCATAGATGATGTTTCAATATACAATCGAATCTACCATGTCTGAATGATTTAGTAAATATTATATTCCTTTCGGACACAAAAACTTTGGTCAATCCGAGAAATTTTTATTTTTAGAATATATTGTTTTGATACCATTTTATCTGATATAATTTTCAGAATAAATCAGTTCTTCATCTTTGAAATTTGATAGCTTTTTTATTTAATTTTCACTCAAAAAGCGTTGAACAAATATCTAAACCTGATCCACTATCGAAAGAGTAAAACTAAGTAGATATTAGCTCAAAATACAGCTAAAATAAAACTGGATTTAATTATGCATATTAGTCATAAGCTTGGATTTTAATCCTTATGAATTTTAAAAACCAAATGAAAATAGAAATAAAAACGGCAAATACGCTTAAGATTTTTAATAAATCCAGAATGAATATGAAAAACCTATTTTTATCAATATATATTCACCAAAAACTTCGTTTAGGAGACGTGAATATTAAATTGGAAAACCTTAAGATACTAAGTATGCACTCCAATTTTGTATTCGATATTCACTGCGAAATATGGGGAGTTATTTTATTTATATATTGAAATAGAAGAATATAACAGAAAAGCAATGGATTATACAAGTATAAGACAAATTTTTTAAGAATTTGCATTTACGTCGTCTTTTCTGTTGTGTCTGAATAATACCCACCCAAGTGCTTAGAAGGGTATTTCATTAGAGTTAGTATAAGACTGAAAATTAAAAAAGCATCTATTGAAATATACAAACTTAATTTAAGCTCCAATTACAATATATTATTAAAGTTAAGAAGGTATATAACATATTTTTAGTATTGTAAATAATATCGTAACATTCCTGTGTCAAAACTAAAGGTTTACAGATACCTTTAATTATTCCAAGCTTTTCACTTTTCTTAAATTTATTTCTTCGAGCATTTTGATTCTTAAATATTGATAAGACAATATTTTTTTATTTCTCTTTGATCATACGTAAGTAGTTTCATTTAAAGTGATTTATCATTTATCCCAATATATGCGTGTTTGGTTTAACCCCAAAATGAATAAAATTATTGATCATTTTTTTTAAACAATTTTGTTTTTAATTATACCAAGTCAATGTGTCCTGATAATTTAAAAAAATTGTATTAGTCCCCCAAAAACTTTAGAATCCTTTGATATATGACGATATTTTTTGTACCAAAGTTCCATTAGATGGGTTTTTTGGTATTATTGATTTTTACCAAAAAAATCTTTACCATTATAGTCGACAACATGTTGGGAATAATTTGGAAAAGGCCATTTCGAATTAATGATTGATCTGTGCTTGAGTAATTTACTCTCAATAGTTGCCAAATTGTTTCAATCCATGGAAATGTCTTTGATTGTGAAAGTTATTAAAAGATTGTCACTTTTTTCTCCCCTGTTTGGTTAAAATTTATATAAATATTTTATACTCAATAGAATATACAATTTTCGGTTTATTACATATAAGCCTAAATTTTGTTAGATTCTGAGAGAGATTGGAAATTATTCCACGTCTGAAGTTTAAGAATAGTACTATAATAAGTTAATTAGTTTTTTTATATCAATATATTTTCAAGAACATTAATTATTATTTTTTGATTGTGTGAATTCGATTACTTTAAGCTATACTAAATCAGCTTCATCTATAATATTAATATTTAAATTATTTTTCTTTTTATAAGCTTTGATGTTTAAAATGTACTTTAATCCCTCTTAATTAGGGTCTGGAATCGACTTCTTTTTTTTACTAGACAAGTGGCTTATTTACAATATTACTGTGAAAATTTAACTTTCATGCCTCGATATTAAATTATAAAGTTGGTTTTTGCATTTTTTCATAACCTATAGTAGATTTAAACATTATTAGTTACAAATATATGGAAACAAAAAAAATGCTGTATACTAATATATTCTCGTAATTTATTCATTGCTGAAAACCATGTGTCAACATATTTTCCATGATTATGTTGTCTTGATGTTTTTCCATATGGGTCGCAGCATTTACTAAAATGTCCAACAGAATGGTTTAATGAGGCTTAGCATAACAATGAGAAAATTTTGTTGCATTTATAATTGGGTTGTGGTTAAATATGAAATTATTCTTTGTTTCTCGTTCATTAAAACTTCATAGATCATCTAAATTTTATAAAAAAATGTATTTAAGTGCTATTATTCAATATAACACCATACCTAAGCAGTGGATGGGAGGAAATAATGTATAATTACAGATTTTCTCCTATCTTTCCTTTCACTGAATGTAGCATACATCACCTCAAACTGTTTAACCGTTCAGGGACAGATAAAAACTTAAAATTTGGATATACACATTTTTATAATGTGGTTAACTGTTTACATTTTGGTGAACTTTTAAGAATAAAAAAGTTTATCGACCAACCCACTTAATGAACAAGAGAAAAAAAAGAAAATCTGGAAATGGCACGTCATGGCAATATGGTGAAGATTTAATAAATGTTATTTTCAGAAGATTTCTAAACATTCCTTAAAAAGAATTTCAGAAAGGAATACCAAAAATTTTGGTTTAGACTCTAAGGACAACGAATAAGATATATATTTTCATTCAAAAAATCAATATATTTAACGTTCATATTGTATATCCTTTATTATTTATTTATAATAATTTATAAAGTAGATACTTTCATTAATTTATCATTGTTTTATTAATTTATCTCCTTTGATACACTCTAAAGTAACTCATTATTTTAAAACAAATATAAGTAAATTTTACTTCCGTTTTTATTTGTTCAAATAACACCTTGAATGAGCTCATAAACAACTATTTCATATTTTGTCCAGTTAATAAAGATAAGGTTATATAATTGGTTTTAGAATTATTGGATTTTCATACCCGGATATATTCTCAGGCTTTTAGAATCTTTTATTAAAGATTATTAAAGAAAATATTATAAAGTCAATAATGCATGATACTATGATTAACCAAAAATCTTTTTCTTTAAACATGGTTTTTTTTTCATTATGGTAATTTTTAATTATTAAAAGTATCAATCACATTATTAATGATATTTATTAATTATGAATAAAATACTTATTTAATTTATTTAGTTATAGAAAATGCCTTTTCATTTGGATATTCAGGTCTATTTCTAATAGGGTTGTAGCATTATTCCACATTGATTACAAATTTGTAATGACTAAATTTTATTTATTTTTATTTTTAAATTCTATAATAATCATCATGGCGTCAGGTGTTTCTAAAGCAGGTACAGTTTTAATTGCAATACTTGTATAAATATATAGACGAAAGCAAAAATTCCATGAAGAATTTCGTGAAATCGGTTGTTAAAAAAAAGATCAGTGTTAATGCATTACTCTACTTATTAATCATGAAAAGATAAATATGTAAATCAAGCTGTCATTGAAATAAAAACAACATTGCAGGATATATTGGCTTCACTGGATTCATCCTTAAAAAAGACTGGAAATTGCTCAACGCAAATCCTAGAAGAACTTGGTCTCGATGATGAGAATGACGACAATCATCAAAACGGCAAACTCAACATTGTCGACAAGATATTAAACTCCACTTTAAAAAAAAGCTCACACAAAAACCCGAAACCGAAAGTGTCTTCTCATAAGAATAAAAAGCTTATTAAGGAACAATCAATCCCTGAACAGAATTCCAACAACAGTGGCCAAAGGTATACTGCAACTCCCACTGCTAATTCTGGTGATGCTCAGAAAACAAATCCTCCAGGTGGACCCACATCGTTAAAATGTGCCTACCCCTGTCCATCGTCTTGCGCTCCAGGCTGTAGTTCCAGATGCTGTCAACCCTACCTCTCACAAAATGATAATATAGACTTACTTTCTTCTAACTGCTCCAAAGAATGCTACCATCATTGCTATGAATATTGTCCTTCAAATTGTTGTATGGCAAAAAACAGATATAAATAAAAGTCTTAGAAATATCGTTTAGACATTACGACAGAACAATTTAGTATAGATCAGTCTAAATATTTTTTATTTAAATATCTTTTAAAGATTTCACACTTGAATTAAATCAACTTATATCAATGTTCTGTATTTCCAAAGAGTATAATAGAATCATTCGTATGCAGTTGTTTGATGTACCTGTGTTAACATTCTAGTGACCTTAATCTAGCAGCAATAAATACGTATGACCATCTGACCGGTTGAAAAACCCTTAAATTCAAGGATTTTGATCATATTATTTAACTATTCGATTTTATTAAAGAATATTTATTTAAATATTACTTACTACTCGGAATTGTCAGGAACGTTAAATTATATGAACTACCATCAGACCATATATTGCAATAGATTTCCTAACATGATAAATCTAAACATTACTTTGACTAATTATTAATTATTTATTAGTGAATATTCTGTCAAAATATAAGAATTGTACTTTAGTCATGTTTAAATTCATATTTAAAAAAAACTATTAAGGACATTTCTTTAATTTTCTAAGCTTGTCAATTATATTAAATATTAAAATAAAAAAATATATTTTTAACAATATTTTGTCAGTAAGCAGAAATGATACTGAATTTAAAATAAAAAACATTTCTATCAAAAGTATTGCAGGAAAATCGCACATAGAATAGTTTAATTTATCTAGTAGTGAAACTAAAGAGTTTGTACTAGTGATTATCGAAAATTAAGTAAGAATCTATATATCTAAAATAAATATTTATTCATAAAAAATTTCAACTAAATATGGACATATTTAACCTCTTAGAACTAATTATTTTTAATAATTGCGTAAAACACTCATTATCGTATTAAATTTAGCCAGGAATTGTATAATATTTTAATTGATTAACTAAAAAAAAATTATATTGCTACTAAATTATGCTTAACATATTTCAATAGACACATTTAAAATCATTGATTTATTTAAAGAAATAAATTTTAAAATTCTTACATTTTTCCATGATAAAAAAATCAAAGAACGTTAAATAAATTTATTTTATCTACTAAATCTTTAAAAAAGTTACTGATATAGTTATTTTATTTTGATTTGAATTTTTCTTTAAAATAGAAAATTGTTTTTAAACAATAAATTGGCACATAAACTTAGGTTAAGCTTATTCATGTAACATTTAATACTTATTACTTGGCTTCAATTATTAGCAAACTAAATATTTTTTTTTAATTTGGTTCCAAATTAAATTCGAATTAATACATTATTATAATTAAACGTAAATACGACAGTTAAATTAAATTTTATATTCAATATAATACAAGACATCCCTGAACCACAATTTTAATTTTAAATTGATTAAATTTTTTGTAAAAAAGATTATATGTTTTTATATATTTATTTAAGTTATTAAAAACATGTTTAATAATCTTAGATTAAACATTCATGCAGACCCTATATGTAATGATATGGAACATCCCTTTGGAGAAAACCTAATGGATTTTTTATCTTTGCTCTAGTTAAAAATACAGGAGTGTTATGAATCTAATGTAATATGGAGCAGTAGGGTTGATAAACGATGTAGTATTGGTTAGATAATCAGACTGCGTCTGGAGGTGAATGATTTGATTTGAAGTCTACAACAACTTTGACATGAAACAATATTCAAGCATCTTATAATTTGTATTTGAACAAATTTCCTTTTTGTTGCAATCTGTCTAATTTTTAGTACTTTCAAAAAAAAAGAGAATAGTGATAGGTCTTTAAGAACAAAAGAGGATGCAGAGTTTTTATCAGAAGTAAAGTTTTTTTCTGGGATTAAATAAATATTAATGTAGGCTTATTTAATCCTTTCGTCCCTCAATGACATCCCTAGCGAAAATATTAAATTTAAAAAAAATCAAGTTATTTGTTACATATTTTTGAAGATTCTTGTATTGTAAACCTCTTTTTATTTTAAAAAGTTTTCAAATCCATTAAAATTTTTTTGTAGATATTTAAACTTATTTTAAACTTGAACGTATTTTATCGACAATTACGTTGAAAATGGTCTTTTATTCCAAAATAATCAATCAATTAAGTTGGTTTTATTATTGACACTGATTTATT
The DNA here is from genome assembly GCA_001455285.1 of Sphaeromyxa zaharoni. Lineage (NCBI taxonomy): Eukaryota > Metazoa > Cnidaria > Myxozoa > Bivalvulida > Sphaeromyxidae > Sphaeromyxa > Sphaeromyxa zaharoni. The sequence goes on from LDMZ01017742.1 coordinate 6,556, forward strand.
TTTTCTAAATTTAGCTACTTCTTTAAAATCTATTATTATAATTTATGTACGCACAAATATGTTCTCTCTCATAATACATCCATTGGAACGTTTCGGACCCAAAAAATTAGTTTGTGAAAGAGCGTTTTTTCCAATTATGTTATATTTATTTTTCGTCTTTGGGCAATTTGTTTGTACCCGTATAATAAATGTTTGCTATTTTAGGCAGCACATGTATAACATTAACTGTTGCACTGATAACATAAAAAATTTAAATCCAATTCTATGTGCCCTGATAAAAGTAATAATGAAATTTGAAATTTTTCGTAGAAACGTAAAAATGTGAACATTTTTTAAGGTGAAGCATCATAATATGAAGGAATCGCAAAGCCACAATAAATTTAGCATAAAAAATTAAGCTTTATTCTCTCATTCAGATTGTACGTGAATTTGAAATAATATCTGCCTGAACATTTATTTGTATAAGTAGAACGTCAGCATAATCATAAAAAATTTATACTTGATTAATCATTTCTTTTCAATAAAATTTTTCAACCTTCAATTTTGTTTTGTACAATAGTCAACCGTCAGTACAGTGTATCTGGGATAATATTCCAACAGAAATATGTAAAAATTTAGTTTAAAGCTCACGATGCAAAAAAATATACAAAAATTAATTCTAATTTTACCAGTTAAAGATTTTCATAACTAGAATTTTGGATTCACTAATATATGATATTCATTTTATCAGCTGCTATATTTTAAACATCGCAACGGCTAAAAATTACATATATAAATAGGTATATAGTTAATTAGAGTTTATTGTCAAGTAAAATATTAATCTATTTATTTTAGTTACTGTCTCAATCTTCTATCTAATAAATTTCTTGAACCACTCTAGTGTATGTCTCTTTCGATGACTTCTTTTCATGTTCTTATGAAATTCGGTTATTTCTGCTTCATATTCACTAGATATATCTGAGGCATTGCTTTCAAATGACAAGTAGTATCCAATTTTATTATCTTTGGGAAAATGTGATAAATCTTCTTCATTTCTTTTATCTTTCTTTCTAATTTCCTTTAATTTAAACTTCTTCATTATATTAAAAAGCCGTTTTCAAAGATCACCATCTACTAGTACCAAATATAGAACGTTACGTAACTCTTTTATTATAATACTATTTTTTGTCACTTTATATATAGTTCCGTATGATTTTATTATCACTAAAACTATATTTGGAGCTACATTATAAAACCGTTTTAGAATCTTGATAAAATTTTGTAAACGTATGGGCTTATTACTTAACCTTCATGAAGCTTGGATTATTCCAGTAATGTAATTAAAATTGTTCAATTTGATTATCCATCAATTCATCACAGATATTGCCTCTGTAACTCAAAAGTGTTTCCACAAACCTTCCTGCATTTCGAACGTTTATTGGCTTGTTTCTGTATACTAGGTCGTCCACTTCTTGCCTAATGAATTGTTTACCATTCTCCGAAAGTCGATATTTAGATATGCACAAACTTAAAATATGTTTTTAGCTCTTTAATTTTTATGTAACTTCTATTTAAATTTGTTACTGTTTCAAACCGTTTTTGATAATTGATCAATAGAGAACAGGTATGTATTCACATTTATTGACTACAAATCCTGGATGAACCTTTTCTATTTTAACAGAACTTCTAGGTCAAGAACAAATTTCTGTTCCCTTAGAGTTTTTTAACTTCCTAATTCTGCATTGCTTAAACTGTTCAATAAAGTTTCTATTATAAGAATCAGTCCTAGGTTAATAATTTCAAGATGGAATATGATTTTCCTATTTTCCTATTTTCAAAGTCCATAAAAAACGACAATCAGATTTAGAAGTTTGAAACTCTGGTTAGTCAGTATAATAAACTACCTCTTTCTTTAGAACAAATGATGATCATGTATAATAACATAGTTACATGTTATATTATACCCTTCAAATGCTTTCTTTATTTGATATAAACTCGGCTTTTGGAGGCATGGACCCAACTTAAATTTACGTTTTAATACATGTGATCCTCTTTTACCGTATATAGCGATATTTACCGTTAATACCTAAGCAACTATTTTATATTATATATATCATTATATTTTTACGAAAATAAACAATTATTTTTATTTATTTTTGGGTCAATAGCTCTAACCTTTTATATAGTAGATGCAGGTATCAGACTATTCCACACGTTTATTAGATTAATGCACAAATATATGTTTTTTTGAATGTATTTGATTATAAAGCTATTCTAAACTATGTATTATCGTATTAAAGATTTTCCTTCTCTATCATCTCTCTTACGAAATAATCTTGAAAGATATATTATCCATTGAATCGATACATAAGAATTTACATAGCAAAACACTTTAATTTTTTGAGACAAATTATTTAAAGTTTTGTACCGCTTTAGTAATAAACTTTTTTCCTTCTAATTATTGCTCAATTTTTTTGATTCATCAGATCACAGGAACCATCTCCTTATCGATTTCAGAATAATTTGCTTATCTACGATTATGTGAGAGTGAGTTAGGCACTACTGAGAGATCTAAATCATCAATTACATGGGATGATGCTTCTTCCGTCCCATTAATAGAGTTATTAGTAGCTAAACAAATCTTTTGCAATACCTATGATAACATAAAATTTTTAGGACAAAAATAACATAAGTTCAACGAAGATTATTCTATCATTCTACACAAAACCCTAGTATTTCTTACATAGCAACCTTGACGTAATTTATAGGTGACCCAATGAAAAATGATAGATGAATTTATATGAATCACATGTACTATGATTTTTCATGTAAAAAATTGGGCCAACAGAATTCGCTCTAACTTTTTATAGGTTATCCTGTTAAATTATAGGCTTTATCGCTACAGAAAAATATATTTATTTAAGAAACACCCAAAAAATGTGTAATAATCCCAAAATAAACCTTTGGTCAAGATATACGCCCAAAATGCAAAGGACTCTAAAACGCCTCTGTAATTTTTTACGCTTTGAGGGAGGCACGGGGAAATGAAGAAAAGAAGGTTCGAGAAATCTCAAGTATTCAAGAAATTGATGGCGTCATTATTACGTAGTATAAAAACGCATGCCTAGATTGAATATAGCTTTTTCCCTTGGTTTTGATTCTTACATTTACTTTTACACTAGCTCTGTTTTTATTTATAAATTTGGCATTAAATAGGGTTTTAAATCATTATTAAATCCAAATTAATAAGGATTTTGATTGCTTTTTAACTTTTTTTGAACCTCGATGTGGTATAATATATCTACGTACCACAGCCTTAGTTTAATGCTCTAATATATCCGTTCTGTTTGATATAAATTGATGTAATGATTTAAAAATTTCAGAAAATACCATAATTGAAATATCATTGGTTTCATTGACATCACAGATGTCCTTCACCGGGGGTTTTAAATGTGGAACTTTGATCAAGCATTTTATTAATCCTCAGAATTTAATCAATTATTTCATGAAATGACACTATTTCTGCTTATCTTTGTTAAGTATTTACGAGAGCAGGGAATAAAAAAGTGAAAAATTTGAAACCTCGCTTTTTGATTACAAGAAAACAACCAAATCATCGAGGAAAAAATGCTTCAGGCTTTCCTTGGGGTTAAAATCCTTACCGTCTTGCCTAATTAATGAAACAGTATTAATTAAAAACATGAAATTTCCATATCTTCTTAACTAACACTCATACTAATAGTAAATATTTTTTTAAATTTTTCCAAAATTAAAATTATTTTTATATGAAATATCAGTATCAATAAGCGAGAAAATTTTCTTTTAGAAATTTTTGTAAAATATTTGATAAATATTAGGCATACGATACAGATTTACCTCGATAAATTTATCTATAAAGCTGGAATAAGAACAGAAAATTTTTATTCTCTAATTTATAAGACACTAGAAATATGGTTGACGCCTATTAACTGTATTTATGATTTTCAATAATCCTACTTTCCATTTATACCGGTTTTATTTTTTT
>LDMZ01017789.1:0-12160 GCA_001455285.1 Sphaeromyxa zaharoni
ATCCGATCGGTTTCGACTGATAATCTTCGCTGGTGATCAAATTCCAAAAGTGAAAAATATTGCTTTTAAATTCAGTTAGCTATTCCATTTTGAAATTATTTTTACCAAAAAACACTTACACGGGAAAAAAGATCACTTTATTTTAATCAACATAGTATATTTTCACGTTTTTGGATTTTTAACTAAAAACGAGGCTAAAAGATAAGCCGATGTAGAACAAAAACAAATGCAAAGGCGTCCTCATGTTTGATTTATACAATGAAGTGATGAAAACGGATATCCGATCCACTTTTATCTTGTTTAAAAGATTTTAAATTGTAGACCGTTAATATCGGCCATTAGACTAAGGCTAAAAAAAACTAAATAGATATCGTGAAACAGCTAACTGATCTCGATATATAGGTTATTTCCGATAATAACAAAATATTAGATTTTTAGCGTGCTACTTGCGCCACTATTTTCTTAACTTAGTTCAAGTTGATTGTGACATTTATTCTGTTGATGATTTGGAATAAGCGAAAAATTGGTTATTTGGTTCCCAAGAAGGACGAACAATAAGGTCCCTTCATATCCGGCGGTTGCAGACTGGGTCTGCATGGCATGATCATAAAAATATTATTTTTGCTTCGAATAGTGTTCCTAGCACTTTAATTAAATATATACGAATATACATGGCGACAATCGAAGGCACATTTAATCAAATTTATATTAACTGAAAATGAAAAATTAAGAAACAATTAGAATTTTCGAATGGAAGCAGGTAAAATTACCAAGGGAAATCGTTAACCATATAGTCGTGTCCCCGACTAATAACAGGAGGGTCCGATTGCAATGACTTGACAAAAATGTCGATACAATTTGTTTTAATCACTTACTTAATTATATGAACAGGTTTTCTCACAGAAATGTTCCATCGATTTGATCATACTCAAAATCTAATTTCCTAATGAGAAACAGCCATATTTCTTGAAAGGCTTCAAAATTATATATTGGATTTAGATGGATCGCAATGGTAAGTAGACATTTCAAACAAAATCATTTCTGTTCTGCACAAAAAAATATAATACCATATAAATGCACGGAATGCAAGTATATTGCTAAAATCTTAATAAAAGTTGTGTGTTTATAATTTATTTAAAAAAATAAATTATCTTTCACCCGCTCATCCAATTGGTGTACTAATGTATATAGAAAAGAGCATTGGCCACATTTATAGCAAATTCAAATTAGCATTATGTTGACATGTGTGTGTTCAAGTTTCAGCATTTAAAATCAATTTGTGAATGTTTACGATCAGTCATTTAATTTAAAAATTTTTTTTAAAACATTAAATCTTTTTCGTTTCTTGCAATGTTTACTGCTTAATACATACATAGAGGAAATTTTTATTTGGTCAACATTTTGAGCATATGGGTAATTTTCATTTATATACTTTTAAATATTTAAAATAAATTTTTCACACTCCTTGTTGATACATAAATACATTGACACTACAATTTTAAGTGCGTGTAATAAGTTATGCAAGCAAAACTTTTTCGGTAATAATACCTTAAATCTAATAAAAATATCAATTTATCATGTTCTTATATATTAAATTTTTCAACTATCTCTACCAAGTAGATTCATCTACTAACCTTCCAGGTAGCAGAATACCTGATTATCAAACTTTTTATACACGTAAGTGCAGAAAAATTAAATAAAAAACCTCTAAGTAGTACAATTTTCGATTAATCAAATTACGTATACTTAGTTTTTACTTTATTTCAAAACTTTATTCTAGTTTTATTGCATATTTATAGTATTAACCTTTCTTACATGACTTAAAATTAGTATTCAATAATTGAACAATGACTTAGATTTCTTTAAATGGCAGAAAAATGTTGATTTGTATCTTACACATATGTTTTAGTATACGATATTTTTTAGCAATTAAATTTCTGCCAGCTTTGGTTGGAACTAAATATTGAATCATTAAAAAATAACGTGTATTTTAGATTATTATATTGATCCATGTTGGTGAATTGGATTGATTTTAAATGAATAACAGTATAGGAGTATTCATCAGTTATTAGTGAGAAAAATTAAAAAGTATTTTATGGTAATGTTTATTTTGCAAGTTGTTAAATAAATTTTTGGATATTTTAAAATAAAAATATTTAGTATTTAAAATTAGATTATTCACTTTTTAAAATTAATATATGTAAAATTACAAAGAAATTTTATTAGTTTCTGATAAAAATACCACAATTAAAGAGTGTTTGTACGACTTATGTTACAGGGTTTACATAATATTGACTAAAAAATTCATAAAATATCTTGTTTCTTAATTAATATAGCCAAACATCTTTTAATATAAAATTTTATATAAAAATAAACTTAATTTATTTTATTGAATCCAAAATCAATGCGAATATTGCTAAAATATTTTTGAGAAACCATTATATGACATAAATTTGCTTACTAAGATTGAATATTTTGCTTACAATAAAAAATTGTCAGCTTATTCAAGTTTAACTTGTTTACATAGATAAGATTTGACGTTTATCTGTTTTAAAATACCTTGAGATAAATAAAATAAATGTAATGCTCTGAAAGTTATTTAAAAATAATAATCCAATTATATTTTTTTTAAGTTTATGTTTGTTTAAATAATGAGATTCTTCATTATTAATTTTATGAATAGAAATATCTCTGAGAATACAGAGTAATTGAAGTTACAAAAAACATCATTGAAGATCTAATTAGATGCTAAAAATGTTTCTTATTTAATAAAAACTAGTATTTTTCAAATAAAAATATACGTGGCAGATACTCTCAGTTTCGGTTAGTTCAATCCTCCAGTTTATCACACCATAACAGATGTTCGCAAGCTCGAGTAAATTATATTATAATAACTAACGTTATTTTTTTAATAATTTCTCATCTGCCGTTGAATGATTTTTATCACCTGATGCTGTAAATTGGTGACCTAATTTTAAAAACTTATAATTTCCAAATTTTAAAATTTAGTTATGGTAAGTACCAGATTTACTGTCACAGGCATTCAAAAAAATATAAATTTTATTATAATTTAAGATATTGAAATGCAAAAGAGAGATAAAGTAAAAAATAAATAGGCTAAAACGATTTATACAGTTTAAATAGTAAGAAATTTAAAACTGATGGAAATACTAAATTATATCTTACAAATACTAAGATTAGGTGACAATTAATTTTGGTATATATTACTAGGTTAACCATAAATATACATGTGCATTATAAATTTGTTACCTTTTTACCATATCTTTGTTTGCTTTTTTTTAATACTAAATCCGTAGCTACTAATTATAATATACATTCCAAAAATTACATCTTCGTATATATTATTTTAGAATGTTTATCATCATTCGATATTAATAGCCTGACCGGAAACAACCAAATCATTTCTACGTTCTTTAAAAAATGGCTGGCGAGGCGAGCGGTCTGGAAAACACCTCTTATTTTATACGTAAAGTTTAGACCTATAGTTTTATATTTATGTGGGATAATACATCCAAGTCATAATCACCTAGCGAATGGATCTTCTGGGACCGAAACTCTGATACCTCGAAATCCGTTAATGTCGCTTTGTTGCAGAATAAACCTGCAAATTCCTGGCACCATAATGTATAAAGACTTTCTAAAAAATATTTTTAAACTTTCCTAAAATTTAGATCTAAATTTTCATATAGCATTTTTTTTCATACCTCTTATGTGAGCTTTCCTAAAACCTAGAAAAAATGATTCCATCAAGTAATTGTGAGGAGATCTATGTGAAATTAAAAGATGAAAATTCTAGAATATAACGGATTGTATTATAAAAAGCAGCGCTTGGATGAAGGTGACAAAATTTTACTAAAAAAGTCTTACGATGATTCTTAACTTTGTCTAAACAAAAAATACCTATCATTAGAAGAAACAAACCATATATTTTTTTAAATCAATGATGCGCTTTGTATCAAGATAGAATTTATAGATATTGTCAGTTCTATCTTCCTCTCTAATAATATAGTTCATCAAAAAAATGTCGGTGGATATTTTTCAGCAGGTGATTAGTGTATGACATATAAATGGAAAATCGGATTTATAATTGAATTTGATGATTCATCCATTAAACGCACTGTACGGACTACTAATTTTATTTCGATTTTTAGAAAAAAAAGAGTTGATGATTAAAATTGAATAAAAAGAAATGGCTAAATAAGATGACATTTGTCAAATATTTAATTGGTTTTCAAGGTACATCATTGAAATTAAAAATTTAATGGATCATTGAAAATGGTTTTCATGAAAGTTGGGAAGGAAATCTGATTCTGAGATCTAGTCTCCCAAACCGAACATCGTATAATATTCTTACACTGAATGATCCATTGAGTTGAACATCCATCCTATTTCAAGTATTTTCATCTAGGAGTGAATACATATAAATCTAACGCTTATGGAAATATTGGAAGAACAAAATATATAGTTTTCAAATCTCTTAAGAGAAGGTAAAAAATAATATCGTTTTTTTCAGTTAAGATTTTTAAATTTTCATCTTGACTTTATCGCTGTTCCAAAATTTTGTTTTATAGTTTAAATTTTTTATACTAAAATAATAAAAGAACATAGGGGAAAATATAACGCAGTTAATCCAACCATCTTTTGATATTTCATAATATCCTAAACAATGTTCTAAAGTAATAGAACTTCAACCTTACCTTATAAATCTAAGTAATGATTTTTTGATTGAGTGTGTGAGACAAAATATCTCTTCATTTAGAGAACATATTCCTGAAGGAATCGAGAAATGATGAAAATTGGTAGGATCTATCTCTTTATCCCGAATAAACTGTTAGCTGCTGGTTATGAAGTTTAATAGCATCCATAATAACAACCGGGTTTTCGATATCTAAGTTTCATAAAAGATTAAATAATTTTTTGTATAGTCTATAACGATTCAGAATTAAAAGACTATAGATCAATTTTCAAAAATATTCCCTCCATTACTGATTGCACAGCAAGTACTGATTTTCCTAAACGGGTTACTTGACACAGTTGAAAAGATGTGGTTTTAACAGTAAGTATAGCGTTAGTGACACGCATTAAAATATTAAAGGCTAAGAAATTAACAAAAGAGTTATTGATATACACGCAACTTTTTAACCTTCACGAATATTTTATATGAATATTTAGAACAGACATCATATAGAGCTTTGAAGAACGCATTAAAAAACAACACGTGAAAAAATAATGATGACTTAAGTTTGCATTAGAATAAATAATAATTAGGCTTATTAGATTGTTAATTCCAGATTATTCAAGCTTAATTAGAACAGATAGAGTATTTAATTTTTTAAGAGCGTAGTACGATATTGTTATTATCTAAAAATCGTGGAGACTTAAATATCAGTACCAAAAATTCTCCATGTATTTCTTCTAAAGCTTTTAAGGTAGCATTGGCATTGAGTTATAATTTTACAAACAATAAAACATAAGAATATAGGGAAAAATAAAAAACTATCTATTAGATTATAAGTAGAACTATGTTCATGGTGTCACATTAAACCGCGCCTGAAGTTGGTATCTCAGTAAGAGGTGTCCCATGTACGCCTTCTTTTTATATAATCATTTATTTGTTTGTAATTCTCATTCTTCTTTGACTGTTAGATTCATTGCCCCCAGTTATGAGCGATACTTTTGTACCCCTATATTTGAGAAACCCTCATCTCTGATTGATATATGCAGCTATCCGAGTTCTAGAATCGTTTGTCATGTTTTTATTTTTTATTTCTATAAAAACCAAAAAACGTTACCACCATACCTAGCTCTAATTTGACTGTTATAACTTTTATACAAAGTAAATGATAAGATATTCTAAGTTAAGCAAAAAAATTTAAAGTTCAAGGAATTTTGAAAGTAGCATCAAAACTCCATATTATCATGCATGCCTATTTAATATTCATGCTGTTTCACATTTTTTAAACAAACATCAATCGGTTTTAATGAAGCTAAAATACTTTATATTGATCTAAATTATTTAAAATTACTTAGTGAATTGAGACAATTAAAAGATTAAATTTTCATAATTAAAAAATTTTTTTAATAATAATTAATTTTTGAAATTTTTATCGTCTTGATAGTATTGATTCATATCAATAAATCTTTAACCGTTACAATTTGTTAATATTTCTGAAAATAAGTAAATGAAAAAAAATTGAAATTATATTTTGTTAAATTTGGTATTGGGATGAAAAAATGTGAAAAATAATTTTAATAAGAAATTTTTACTAATAATATGATAATATCTTAGAAAAAAACAAATATTTGCATAGAAATGTAGGAAAAATAAAAAAATTTTCAAATAATTTCACTTAGGACTTTAAATTTATTTAAAAATTGATCTTTGTGGTGTCATACACTGTTCAATTAATAAAACCCTTGGAATTAAAAAATCTGGTAATGATTAAGTAATCCATGAAAAATACCATGTATTAAAAACATTTTAATTTACATTAAATAATAGCTATAAACTTTTTGGAATAAAATTCCTTTTAATAATTCAAAGCTTCGTTATTTTTAAATGCTAATTTAAATTTAGGTTATTTAAAAGTATTTGAAACTAAATAAAGTATGTAATACCAAAAATTATTCGAATAAATCAATGATACAATTTATAAATAGAATAATTATAAATTATTGAACGTTATTCTATAATTTTTACAACTATTATTATCCCAAAATCTAATTGAGTTTTGCTCTGCATAAACCGCAAATTCAAGACATAGGTTGTGTCCATCTAGACTTATTTCGGCCACGTGCACCAGTCCAGAAACCTCAGGCCATGTACAGAAAAATTTAGCGGTTTCGTCTTGATATATCAACCAGTTGGTTTTCGTGAACCTCATTTTAATTTCGCCTTTAGTTATTGATATATCTGTAATGGTGTAAATCTTGAGTAGTGTGGCAATTTTTTTTATTCCAACAACAAATACTCTCTTAACCCTTAATCCTGCTTCAATATCATGTATATTTTTAAAAGGAATGAAGTTTGTGTCAAGCCAATAGATCGATAAAATACTTTTAGGTGCCAGGAATTTCTTCTGTGGATTTTTTTTACCTCTTGGAGCTTCACATTTGATTTCCAATCGTGAAGTTATTTTCCGGTTTCGATTAGGCGGGTGTTCATTTTCGGGACTAGTCCAAAAGGATTTAACATCACAAAGTGGAATACCCATCTCGTCTGCAAATGTTACTTTTCTTTTATTTTTTAACTGAATCATACTAAATTAATTAACAAATTATTCGACGTTAATCATAAACTGTCTGTGATTAAGTAAATCCATAAGACGTTCTGTATGAAAACAATAGACGATATTACATGAAATCATATGATGTTAATGGATTACTAGGAACAAGATGTAAATTCCTTTCGGTAATAAATTTGTTTAATGAAATTAGCAAGACTGTAGCACATCAAAATGTTAAACATGTATCAGATTATATGACAATTATCTCAGACGATTTAATGATATCCTTTGAGGTAAATGGTATCTTATTGAAACGTATGGTCTTTCATTTATTAAAGAGTAAGCCCATCCCTTAGAATGTTTAATCATTTGAGTTTATCAATGCTTTTTTTACAGAAACTAATGTTTGAATCTTTTAGAAATTATATAATCATTTCAGGTTATAAATATTATTTTCACATTATTAGCAAAAATTTTATTTTTAATTATTAACCATCTTCATTTTTTATAAAAATAAACAAGTGAATTAACTTTTGACTTTCTTCAAAAAATTTTCAATACATTATTTAAATTAATTTTTAACGAGAAATATTTTTTTATAATCGTAGTTTTTATGCAAAAAATTGATCAATAATTACTTTAAATTCATCCAAACAAAATTGGGGTTTAAAAAAAATAAATATTTGAATCAAAGCCAAATTGTAATTTCACAATTTTAAAGTACAGAAGTAACATGTAAATTTTCATTTATAATAATTTATAATTTAGAGTATATATAAGTCATTAAATGAAAAACCTCATCTAGAGCAAAGGATATTAGAAGCGTTATGATATTCAACCCCGCAGAATTGGGTATATTATTTGAACTAGCCAAGCTTTTAGCTTGAGATTCTTTTTTGGGTCAATAAGAAAGAAAATAAACACAATTTACTAATAAAGTTCTATGGAACTAATTTGGTTTTGTAAATCTCTAAAAACCTTACCAATAAATATAACGTATACTTTTATCGTAGTATCATAGATCCTAGTATTTCCACTATAACCTAGTGTTATTGCTACTCTAAGCTATTTTGGATGATAATTTAGTAGATCATGATTGTATTATTTGATGGATTTTGATAATACGAAAATAATCGGAAAAATATACTCAAGTAAATATTAAAAAGAAATTAATTATACCAAACCTTCTAATTAATTTATGTTAATGAAAACCCTTTTACTCTTTTGGATAGATATGAGAAAACAGCTGAAGTTTTGGGTACTGTCACGCTGGCAAATACTCTGGAGTCTTAGCTATATGATTCTATTCGATACCGTCAATTGTTTTGTGTCAAAACCATCAATATTTCTAAAATCCTTTTAATTTAAATATTCAAAAATTTAAAATATTTCGAATGAAAGGACAAAAACAGTAAAGAATTAGAGGGTATCTAAAACCCTTTAAATGAATAAAGCTAACTCACATTTTCATAGATCTTAATGAATATCAGATTTTTATAATACTCTGAACATGAAATGTAATGCCTACATATCGATCCTTACGGCGTATATATACATCAGCGTGACTTAAAAGTTCTAGTACTAAAGGATTATTAGCGCTACTTATATCGTTATCCTCTTTATCTCTGACAAATACTTGTTGACTAAATTTAAAAGTATCAAACCCAATGTGTGGTCCACATGTACCACAATTAACTATCCAAGTAATTAAACCGCCTGTTCGCGGGAAAGTTAGTTTCTTTAAATACTCCACGTGAAATCGTATTTTCAGCTAATCTTAAAAATATCCATGAATCGCCCACCCCAAACTGATTTGTGTTCCCCAAAACCGGAGTGGAACTCTAAATCAACAAGGCAAGTCAATTCAGGGTCAAAATCCCGGTTTAGTTGTGACTCTAGCGGTTTCGCATACCCAAGAGGGTACCTCGCAATGATATAAAAAATTTCTTTATATTATTTTTCGGAAATAATAAAGCTAGGGTAACAAATAACTTGGGTAGGTGGTCTGAAATTGTTAACATATTAAGGTTTAAGATAGGATTTGGACTTATATTTTATTCTTTCAAAAGGCTATAAAGAGATAAAATTCACTAAAAACTTCGAAATGTACAATTTAACTTCATTTGTACTATTGGTTGAATTTTAATATATTCTACCTACCAACTAATTAAAATAGAGAGGATTTTTTGAGTGATACTGATGGAAGGATGATTTAAAAAAGATTTTGTACTGCTATATAAGGCTGATTTTTTTGTTACCTAATTTCTTATTGAATTCTCTGAGTTATGTTATAACAAAATAAAAGGCTAAATCAAATATAGTTACTTAAATATTATTTATGTCTATACCTGTATGATATGTAATATAAATTAAAAAAATTATTACATATAATAATCATAATAGCAAATAAAAATTTACAAGAAATTGGATCTTCATTCCAGTTTTAATTCCAATGCTAATAGTACAAATAATTCATATACCATGTCGATTAGAAAGATAATTAAGTTTAATGATTATTGATAAATTCAAGAAAACCATTTCTAACCTTATATTTAATATTCATATAATTTTGATAGTTTTTTAGAGAGTTATCCTTAATATTGAAATTTTAATTTAAAAATAGGTTTACATATGTTAGAATAATCTCATTCAAAATAGGTATAGTAAGGACTACAATATGACATCCAAATAGAAAATAAAATACTTCCACGAATGACTAAAGATAATTTGATTCATTTGGTCTAATCACTTGATTTTTCTCCACAAAAATAATTATTCCATAATTCATATTATCTATTTTAATGAAAATTAATGCAAGTATCAAAAAGAGGATTGCAAATTAAATAAAAACGTTCGGAGTGTACCTTCGAATAATCGCTTTTATTCCAGTATGTTATTCTTCTGACTAAGTCAAAATTATATGTATCAATAAAAAAATTTCCTACTTAATATAACTCTATTTACAAGCATAGTTTATTGCAAAAATTAGCTGCTAAATAATTTAACTCTTAGGAAGAGTCGATCATCTCCTAGGAAATTGGTATTAAGCAACATAAAAATAATGATAAAATGTCTCAATAAATGCATAGTGTTATAAAATTCTATTCTAATTACATAAAAATATGATAATTCAACTTAAGTATAGTTTTTTTGCTTTATTTTCAACTGTAAGTATTTATCTTATAAAAGGACAGATATGAAGGAAAGTTTGAAGAGACAGTTTACTTCGAAACGTTCACACACATCTTGAGCTCATAGTAATGATAAAAATTATCTTAAAATTTATATTTAAGATTTTATTATCTTTCAATCTTTCAATCTTTTTCTCTTATTTTTCTTATAATATTTTCTATTTTCTATATTTTAACCAGGCTCAAAACAATTCAATCATCGTAAAATATTTGGAAAAATAGGAGAAGTATAAATGATCACCATTTCTCACTTTCATAAATGTTTCTAAAATCAATCAGGCAAGGGAAACTTGATTGGGATATAGCCAGTCAAAACATCCGATTTAGGGATGTTTTTATTCAGTGTAGTCTCATGATTTAAAGTCATAGCATGTATGGCAATTAATTCCAACTAAAATAATGAATTATCGACTATCCTTTTCTGTATCCAATTCCGTTTTTCGTAAAATAGGGTTTTCTTAAGCCTCTCATTTTAAATATAAGTAACTTCCAAATTTTAAGCTCCATACACAACCATTTCTAGTATTAAGTGTATTTAAGCCAACAAAAACCCTGCAGTTATCCTTAAAAGATATGTAAAGGTCATCCTGCTCAATGATTAGCTGTAATTAATCCATGATTAAAAATAATCGGTAAGTAATCATTTATTGGAACATAAATAATGTCTTATTGAAAATACGGTTACAAGAATCACAGTACACTTTATTATAAACAGATGTTTTTAAAATATTTTTAATAAATCAATTTACATCTAAAAATTATAATATCTCTTTAAGTTTTGGTAAATCTAAGCCAGTTATTTTCTCTAATTTCAAATTTATCATGTCACATTAAACGTCAGGAACCATGTCTATATATCTTTGGTCACATCACATATTGAGTACGATTTTTATTTAGTTATCCGTTCCGACTAAGCGAGGGGTTTTGGATCCCCAATTTACCTAATTTTTAATTTATCCTGGTTTTTAAATTAATTATTTGCATTTTTGGAAATTGAAAAATATTCAGACAATTTCCAAAGATATAAATCTTTTACGAAATAAAACCCAAAATGATTTCAGATTATTAGAGCTAACTAAATATTAATTAAAAATTAAAGTGATGTTGAGGGTTGAAAATTGCTTAAATTATACTAAAAATTTTTAAGAATATAATTTGTAGCGGTAAATAAATATGGCTAGTTATTTTTAACGAAATTTGTTAAGAAATCCAACAAAATATGAAATTATGTTTTATAACAAGAATATACGGATCTTATTAAAAAATGTACTTTTCTGTTTACTTTGAATCATAAAATTTACTATTCTTTTATATTGTAATGTTATTAATGTCACTAACAGTATTAAATAAGCATTGGAAAAAAATAAATGTAAAACGAGAAAGCAAAATATTATGTTAGATATAAGCGTTAATTTTTTTGTTCATCCTAAGGAATTAATAGCATTTGTTAAGGATTTAATTAACTTTTTACAGATATCTAACGTATCTATTCAAAATTCTTTGGATTTTTTAAATATTTTCTAGCGACATGGTAAATGTAGTATCCTCTATGTGAAATCATTGTGTTTAAGATAATTTTTTCCATTATTAATGGAAAATAATTATAAAAGAGTAAAAAATTTACCAACAAAGTTATGTAATTTCTTAAAATGCGTATTCTATTAAATACATTAGAATGAAACAACTATAAAATTTTATTTTCAAAATGCAGACCATTTATTC
>LDMZ01017820.1:0-11931 GCA_001455285.1 Sphaeromyxa zaharoni
AAAATGGTTATTTATTTATAAAATATGCTATTCTCATTTTGAGGTTTAATATTCTCATTTTGAGGTTTATTATTCCATTTTGAAGTTTACTATTCTCAATATGAAGTTAAAAAGGTATAGTAAAAATCATTTTAAATTTTTTCTTTATTTGGAACTTGTGTAATCTATGCCGGTCGTATTATATTTTATTTATGCTTTAATAAAATTAAAACTTTCTTGCAAATATTTATCTGTATAATTTAATTTTTTTAAAATTATCCTGCTTCATAATTTATGCGTGCATAAAACAGGATTTGATATCCTTGACTAAGTGTAATAAATAGAAAAATTCAAAATATTTTTGTCTTGTAAAAGCACTTATGTGGAATATACGCAATTTTTAAATATTCAGAAATTGAATGAGATAAAATATCTGTAATAAGGCACAAATATTTCAATCGTTAGCTGTGAACAGGAGGATACTTTTTGTCTTTAATGTGAAGTACGTGACCGGTTTAACATACCAGAAATGTTTATGTTGCTGAATTTTAGAATTTTTAATGTAATTTACGAAAAAATGGCACAAATAGTTGTCAGTGAAGCAACAATTTTACTATTTTTACATATATAAGTTTAATAAAAATAAGTTCTCCAACCCTGTTGCGCGGTATCAAAGATACATGTAATAATCGATATAGGACGCATCGATAAAGCACCATAGGGTTTTGGACCCCAAAAAATCTATGTATTTAAAAATTTGACTAAAAATTGACATCAATCGGTATAAGTCGCAATCAAATGGAACGCAGTCGAATTTTTTGGACCCCAACTAGCGCCTTATATCGATGTTTGACTGTATTTCCAAAAAATAATGATGAAAACTGTTTTAGAAATATTGTTTCATTTAGTACCAATTACATTATTTCATGAAATTTTGAATACGAAATTAAACTATAAATTATGAATTTTTCAGGTTTGCTCTTGTTAAATACTTTAGTATTAATTTCAAATCTTTAACCAACGGACTTGTATTGTCTTTTTGTCCAGTTACTACCTGCCCATTCAAGAAGTAATCGTTTATTTTTTTCTATATTTTTCAACATTTTTTGCAGTGTCCAAAGAATATATTGATATGTATTGATATTACTAAACATACAAAACCGAAGAAAATTCGGAAAATAGTGATCATTATATAACAAAGAATATTTTGTTAGTATAACCTATATAACTTTACAGAAAAATATTGTACGTTGGCTTAAACTGTAAACCTTGTTTAATATCATAAAAAAATGTTACTTCAAACTTTTATAGTAAAAATTGCTTTTGGTTGTGGTATTCCTAAAATAGGAAAGTGTGTATTTGATCACTTTTTAACTTTTACCCAAGGTTATTTTGTAACTAATAATGGTAATGGACGCTATCATATATCTTATGTCTCTTGTCATGATATGTTACAGATGAAATGTATGAATGATGCTTTTAATACAATATTATGAAAATAATTTATTTATTTTTACCAAATTCTACGTCGTAGCTTTATATTAAAATTGCTTAAAACTGAATAACCAAGTTATATTATTTTCTAAAACCGCTTCTTTGGAGCTTTATTCTGTTGTATTCACAGCTAAACATCACTCTAATAATAACAAATAGTTATGTAGCCATTTTTTTTAAATTTCGGTTATTTTTTTTATCAGTACAGAAAATTTTTAAATATCTGTTGGAATTAAACATTTTAATAGCGGAAGTAATATCTGTGTTCATTTTTTTGTTTTATCATGCCAATAATTTGGCCCATTCTTGACAAGATCTTTTGTACCTGTGTACAGGGTATATAATGAAGTTATGACTGATGATATATAAGAAAAATATAATTTTGTTAAGCCTTTCCAATAGGATGATTTAATCTCTCTGATATCACTTTACTAACGTATGATTTGAAATCATTAACTGTAAGAAATTTGATTTTTATAGTTTATTAAAGCTTTCTAAATTTTTTATAGCCTTTTTAAGGTTCGCTTTTTCTGTATGGTAAAATTAAACACCCAGAAGATGGTATCTATTTGAGGTAAATTTCATTTAAGACAAATTTTATTTTTTAGTTGTGGTGTTGAGGTTTGCAATATTTTAAGACAGTACTATTTCCTACCAAGAGAAACCGTATAGTTATAAGAAAGGAATTTAATATTTAAAAGAACAGGACCACAAATAATTCTGTTAAAGTTGTAGACCTATATGAGGTTAATTATAATATTTTTCTAAATTTTTAAGGAAGTAGATACAATCTTAGGATCTTATGGTATTTTGAAATTTAAATCAAGGGTTTAGTTGTTTTTCATATCGTTACTTATTTAGATGGTTAAAAAGCTTTATCCATTTTTTGTTCCAGATAATATTCCGTATGAATCAGACTATTTGGAAGTTCTATACAATGTAATTCATTTTATATTCTTTTGTATCTTTAGGCTGAATTTCCTCCCCTTCCAAGTGATATTGCTGGAGATAATTTTGTTCAAATCATTCAGGCTTATAGTTCTTTGTAGCTAAATTTTTCAGTTTGTAACATTAAAAGCTCTGAAACCTTTATTTTGCAAAAATCAATCAAAGGTCCCACTTGGTTAACCATTAAAGATTATGGTAATTTTTTTTCTTTAGTCGTTTTTCTCTTCTATCTTAAATTTGTGTTATTCGATGGAGGTTTTGAAAAAATTGAATAATTTTGGATTAATAATATATAAATTCATTTCAAGTTACTAACTGATGCAATAAAAAATTCCTTAATTTCTTACCATCATTTGTTATTTATATAAGATTTTAAATTTCTAATGTAATATGGTTCCTTAATATAAGGCACATTTCAGCTGTCTATGCATTAAAAACACGCATTGTACGGACAAATGACGCAAGTCAAAGCAGAATATAACATATAATCATCACTTTAGTAATCCAAGTTATAATTTTAGAGAATGGGATACCGTTTTCACTCTTGTTGATATTATGGCAACTTTTCTGTTACGATCAACTCAATGAAGAAATAGTGACAATCAACTTTCAGTTTTAATGATTTATAATAAATAATACCATATTATTTATCTTCTGCTACTTTTGGCACCTTTAATAAATGCTTAGTTGAACAATAAATACTATAGATTCTTGCATTACAGTCGAAATTCATTGAGCTTGCTGCAGTGAATTAGTGAGTACTGTTCAGCAGACAGAACGAACACATAATGTGCCATTCATATGTGCACAAATAAAATATGTCTAACAAATTACCCCAAGTTTTTTATGTGATTAATTTTTAACTTGTTCTTGAAACTATTTACAGCAATATAAATAGTTTTTATATAGCAAGATCTTTAATAATGCATAAATACTTTATTTTACTTTAACATTGAAGTGCAATCCTAAACACCTCTCTGTTGTCTGTTGGGAGCAAACAAAAAATCTGTCTTATAAGAAGCTTAGTGTGTTTAGAACTCTCCTCCTGAGATTAATAGGTTTTCCTAAAAAACAATTGACATTTAAACTCGTGCATGTGTATTCTTATGCTGAACGCGGTATTTGTGATGTACGTCACTCGTCACAACTGCTTACATAATTTTAATTCTAATTAATATATAAATGTTACAAAATTGAAGTAAGAATATTGTGTTTGTAAAGTTACTAACTTTTATTTTTATAAATTTACAGAAAGATTGTTGTACCATATACGTATCTTTGATGTAGTCAGTGTATGTCTATATATTGTTTTTCCAAGAATCAATATTTTTTTGTACATCATAAGTTGTAACTGTTTTTGGATAGATTTTCTTTAAATTTGATTATTTTAATATCTAAACCCAGTTACCTCACGCGATAACGGTAATTTTCAGTGCCAAATGATTTAAACAAAATCCTGATTGTAATAGTTTGAAATTTTTTTTATTTCATCCATGCATCTCATTGAAATACTTAATTCTTGATATAAATAGTTGTGTTTTTGTAGCACTTAGACATTTAATAGAAAAAGTAAACGTTCAAAAGTATATTGAGGTATACAGCAATTTCTGTTGTAATTTTATGAATTTTTAATGATTATTATCCTTTCAAAAATCATTTTCTGTTATTCAATTTATTAGTCGAAATTCAAATGAACATAATATTTCGAGTATATTCAATCTGAGTTATGATTGATGTTTCTATTTTTGATAAAAATAAACTTTAGGTAATTGCTTATTTAACAAAAATTGTTCGGATAATAAGCTTCAGTCGGATCAACAACCTATTAGGTTTAAATTCTATTCATGTTTAATATATAACCCTAAAATTAGCTCTTGTTTATTGAAAATTTTATGTTTGCTAGTCAATTTTTGAAGTTAGAATTACCTTGAATATGCTCTTTTATAAAAAAAAGTGAAAAACAATGTTATTTTCATGCTAATATTTATCCATAAAAATATGGCTAAGCTATAACTACAAAAATTCCCTTGATTGGAGATTTTTCATACCTTTTCAAACTAGTGTTAAAAAGTACAAGTTTGCAAAATACTTTCAATGATTACACTAATGATAAGAAATCGAAGTCTAAAGGTAAAAAGGTTTTACTTCCGATATTTTATAATTAAATAAAATCCTTAATAACAAAGAATGACTTTTGCTTTCTTTTTAAGCTGCTTTAGTTTCATCTATCTATATTATTAATGTTTGAATAAAAATAATTTGGTCTCAGGATATATTAATTGAATGATATAATATACTAAAAAATAGACCCATGACTATATATAGAATTAGTAAAACGATCGCTTTCTTATCAGAGAAACTAATTTTTTAAAGTTAAAATTTGAGTGCCTTCTTTTATGTCTAAATAGGAATCTTGAAAATTACCTTATAAAAATGAACATTTCCAAAGATGTATAGAGAGTGAGCCACATTCTGTATCTTTTAAATCAGTCAAAATATGTTTTGATAAATTTAGTAAAATGTATATTTCCATACATGGTTTTTCTACTTTTTTTAAATCTTTTTTAGTTATAATTATTCTGACCATTAATTAAGCCGCGCTCTATCAAAAGTAAGCAATTTATTTCTCATTCAAGATTGTATTGAGATAAAGTAATAAACTACGTTATATAGAAAGTCACCTTTCCATTCTGTATTGTAAGGGTTCTAGGTTCCCCTTTTTAACAAATAAAACGCAATCTTTAATACACAGGATGTTCTTTGCCTTTACATAAACTGCCTATAAGAAGAATCGCTGTTGTAAAATACTTATTTTGGGTATAGCCCCATTATGCCAAATACGATGTATATATTAATTTATGTGTTTAGAATATTTAAGCTTTAAGAGAATAATAGTTGTAGATTTGATGAATATAAAAATATATTTTAATCAAAATTTATTTGTTTTATTATTAAGCCATGATTAATGCTATTTTTGTTTGAGGTTTTTATTATAGTTTAAAGTATGTATCCTTTTTTTTGATAGCATACATATTAGTAATATATTTCATAGAACTGTCCAGTGTAAATAAAAGTTGGTGCAAATTCGAACTTAAAGTCAATGGAAGTGATAGTGTTGATTTAATTCTAGATGCTCCAGAACCACCTAAACTCGTATAATTTTTGCTACATACCTTCTAGTAAAATTAGGTAATTGTTAGCCTCGGATTTTTATTTGATCAAGCTTCAAATGGAGCATATCAAGTATATACATTATAATAAAAATTTAATCTTTATATAGGTTGTTGGTATTGGCATTATCCCATACCTTGTTATGTTAAATAACCCAGTAGGTGATCAAAAGGTCGTTGTTAAATCCGATTCGTTTTTTGGCGTATGTTCGCCACGAGGTCTTGTGATTCCTAATAGTTTTCGAAATTATAGTCTTCCTAATGTATGGTTTATTACATAGATAATTCACTTTTTAGGGAAGGTCAGCAGAAGAATTTAAATCTGAAAAATCTCTTTTAACAAATTTTTTAAAAAAGTATAATCAGCTTGATCCAGATATTGTTGTCGGATATGATCTGATTGATTTTTGCTTTAAAATACTTTTCACGAGTCTTAGTCGTTGTAACATTTCAAACTGGTCCTCATTGGGACGTGGCAAGAGAACAAAACTGCCTACTAAGTTTAGTCATAGAGAACACATGAGGTTACTATCAGGAAGATTAGTAATTGACTTAAAAATTATTTCGAAAAACCTTTTACCAAAGCTGACTTTGGAAGATTTTAATGAGCTTTGCCAAACTGTTCTTTCATTAAATCGAAAGAATTCTTCCTCTCTATCACTTAATAATGTATTTCTTGATTCTAAATTGTTATCTGAAACGGTTAATCAACTTTTCTTTGACTGTACGATTTTCCCTCGGATTGCAAATAAGCTTAGTGTCCTCCCATTGTACACACAAATATCAAATATTTGTGGGCATGTTTTAAGCAGATGTATCTATGTTGGTCAATCTGAAAAAATTGAATTCTTGTTGCTACATGCTTTTGAAGCAGCAAATTGTATTCTTCCAGAAAAATTCATTAAGAAAAAAGCAGCGGAGGAAGATAATTTAGCTCCCCGTAAAGGTGTAGGTTATGAAGGAGGACTAGTTTTGGAGCCGATATCTGGTCTTTATAGTTCATATATCCTTTTGATTGACTTTGTAAGTTTATATCCTTCTATCATTCAAGAGTTTAACATTTGTTTTACATCATTCAAAGATGGAATCGTTGACCAAAGTGAATATCTAGTTCGGCACAGAGCTGATGATGATCCTGGTATAATTCCTACTGAAATTAAAAAAATTGTTGACAGAAGGAAATATATAAAATCACTAATAAAGTCCGGAAACTCTGGGCTTTCTTCAGAAGTTCTTGAAATTAGACAGAGAGCTCTTAAGATAATTGCTAATAGTTTATATGGCTGTTTAGGTTTTTCTGGATCTAGATTTTTTGCTGTGCAGCTTGCCTCACTTGTTACGTCTATAGGTCGCATGGTTCTATCAAACTCAAAAGATGTGGCTGAACAGATTGGATATCAGGTTATATACGGAGATACAGATTCTCTGATGATAAATACTAAGACCAGTAGCCTTTCTGAAGCTAAGGAAATAAGCAGAAATGTAATTAAAAGGATAAACACAAGGTAAAATATTTTTTATTTCTGGAATCTTTACATTTTCAAATTATCCTTAATGTTTGTCCCACGAATTGTGATATGCTTTTATTCGTACTTTAATTTGATAAAACCTTTCGTTGATATAAAATATATTATTAAAGATTTATATGTAAAGCTAAATTTTGAATTTACATGCCTTCTATTTACTGTTAACAACAATAAATAATTTTAGATATAACACATTGGAAGTCGATTTGGATGGAATTTACCAGCCTATGCTACTTCTAAAAAAAAAGAAATATGCTGCAATGTCTGTTACTGTTGATAAAAATGGAAAAATATTTAAAAAGTTGGAAATGAAAGGGTTGGACATTGTTAGAAGGGACTGGTCTTCAATTGGTAAAACGACCGGAGAATTTGTCCTGAATCAAATTTTAGCCGGACATAACAAAGAAATTCTGGTAGACAACATAAGGAATGAGTTAAGTAAAATTATATCTGATATTAAGAATGATTTAATACCCATCGACTCATATCTTATAACCAAGTCATTAACTAAACCACTTCACGAATATAAGGAAACTGCAGGTATTCCTCATTTGGCTGTTGCCAAAAGGATTTCATCTTCTGGTTATAGAATCTCTGTTGGAACCGTGATACAGTATGCTGTTTGTCTTGATGGAACTGATAACTCACATTCACAAAGGGGTTATCATACAACTGAGATGCTGTCAAAAAATTTAAAAATTGACAAACAATATTATATTGAACAGCAGATTTATCCGATTATTAAGCGAATATGTGATCCTCTTCCATATCTTAGTGATGAATTTATTTGTGAACTTCTTGAAATTAGCTATAAAGGTGGATCGAAAAAATCTATTGCTTTTCGGCAAACTCCTGATGTATGCTACTTTCCAATACTTAATTAATATTTAGGTAAATATCAAAATATTCGTTGAATGCAAAAATGAAAACTGTTCACTGTATAAAACTAGAGTGGAAATTCACACTTCATTGATTTCTGAAGTATTTCAAACTATACAATGATGTTAAAATTAGGAATCTGATTCTAAGTTTGCCCTAGAATGTTCGAAATGCAATTTTATATGTGATCTCACCTCCCTGTCAAATGATATTGACGTTAGTATAAGAAAATTCATCATGGATTATTATGAAGTTATTAAATAGTGAATAATATTTTATATTTTAGAGTTCATATGTATGTGATAATTCAAAATGTAATAATGAAATACACCAAATCAGCATAAAATGTTTATCAGAAACATCTGTTTGCGAATGCGGGAAGGGGGAATATATTACAAAAGTTTTAAAATAGTTTATCTTAACAACTTTCTTCATTTAGTTATCCTCGAAGTATCTGTATGATCAGTTAATTTTCTTTTATAGATTCTTTAAAATAACTAAAACCAGTGTTTTAGATAAAGGTTTTAAGATTTATTTTTGATTGTTTTATTCATTATAGATAAAGAAATCATTGCCTTCTGTCGCAGACTACGAAAAAAACTGAAGAATGTTTTAAATGAAAATGAATATGCATTATTTGACATTTCAAATATTTTTGCCAAAATTACACTATAGAAACATATTATTAGGTTTTTTTATAGCATTATTATTTATTTGATTTACAAAATTTTAATTTTATTTTTCATAAATTCAACTCTGACACTGATCTCTTCAAAAATATTGCTTGATTGAGATGTAGCTAAAAGTTTTTGTTTTATTCTCTTCCAGCCCAATTTTTAAATATAACTTATGTAAAATAATAAAGGTTCATAAAATTTTATTTTTATATACTTATTAAGATAATATTTTTGATAAGCAGATGTAAGCAAAAAAGAACCCCTTGTTTAGTTTAATTATACCATTTCTGCATCTTTTTTATAGTCAATACAAATTCTGCCTTAATTTATTTTTCTACACAAAATTTATTACTATTTATACTGTGTCTTTAATATCAATTCAGATGTATCGTCATATTGATAATGGGAATATGATAAGATTATTAATTGTAATTTTACAAATATCGGTCAGATTTCCACCTATAGAGGGCGTAAGATATCTAGCTGTAGCACTGGAATGCACTTCTTGTGTTCACATTATTTTCCTTAATCATTTTTCGACCATTTCAATTAAAGCAAATTCTAACTCTATTTAGTGGCATAAGTTATTTTTTAAATGAATGAACCATAATTTTTGGATGTTGGTATAACCTGCAAGAAAATCAGTTTTGACGATTGACCACTTTTAGCTTTTAAATTTATAATTACGTTTTTTAAAAACGATGGAAATTTTCTTAATTCATGAAATCAAATGGATATGAACTCTGTATTTAAAATTTTTAAGAAGACCTTGATAACGATTTCTTAATTATAAATAAAAAATGTTTTTAATATCGGTAGTAACATATACTTTTCAGAAAGAAGATGATTAAAACCAACAACTTCAGATATACTAATGCTATTTCACTGTAATATTCAAGTGTTTCTATTCGACTGATATTAAATTCTTATTCATACTGTCAAGCTAATTTGGCTTTATTCAGTAAAATTATATTATCTATAGATGCACCTATACAGACCCTTCATAATTTATCAATTTATGTCCTAATTAAATATTCTAATACCTTGCCATTGTGACACATCTGTAGCAATAGTCAGGAATCGTTAAAAACTTTAGTATTGTTCCATCACTAAATGGAAACTGTCTCTAGAGAAGAACCTATATAAAAATATCTGATGATACGAACAATTTGGTAAGCATGATAGTTGGTAATGGAATAAGAGCTGAAAGTGCATTAAAAGTAATTAGTAACATTTACATCAATGAAAATTAACTTTTAGACAATTTAAATGTGAGTTAAGCTGTGAAAAATGGAAAAGCTGTAAAGGAGCGATCAAATTAAAATAAGATGAGTCGGATGAGAAAATGTTATAACGATCAAAGGCCAATTGAATAAAGTGAGTTAGAAGTAAAAACCTGAAACCTTATTCTTAATTTAAAAATGATTTTGTAATCGATTTTTGATGGGGGTTCTTTTGACAGAAGTGGCTATAATTTACATTTTAAGACAGACAGTTTGAAAGTTCATTCCAACTATCACCAGCGTAATTTCGCCTGCCATAAATTAGAAATTATAAACTAATCACATGAATATCAGGTAGTGAACATTTGTTTTGCAAAGTTTTGTAGCCGTTAACATAAATGTGAATATTTAAACCATATCTCCTCACTTCAAAAACGTAAGAAAAAAGAATTTTATATGAACATATTATTGGATATTACAAAAATTTGTGGAGTAGCAGATGCTAAACTGACCACGTTGCATTATGGTTTGGATTCAGATTTTTAATGCCCTATTAACATACAATAACCTGGTTTGAAAACATTTTAAGTAAAATAAAAGATGTGGTTCGATTCAATCCCTCGTTAGGTAGTGCCGGTGTTCTTTCAGAAAAAATCATAATGGGATCTTTTGAATTGCATTAAATGATCTTGAAGGATGGTTTGACATTTTCTTAGAAATTTGATAATTGAGGTGGCAGGAATAAATTTGACATATATTTAGTGTAAAATCAATGATATATATTTTTTAATGAAATTTATTTAGTTGTAATATATCAATTGAATTACATAAACCAAATTATTTATTTTCAATAATCATTTAAACGCCAAACATTAAATTGAATTTGAAAGAGTTCAAAGTTACTCTGAAATGGATTAAAGAATCCAATGGCAAAATAAAAAGGGATTGATAACTTATAACCTTAATTCTGAGAAAATATACAAATAAAATAAGTTCAGCCCCTATTAACAAGAGTTCCTGTTATCTAAAAAGTTTTTTGCTCAATTTTTTTTAACTACATACTAAAGATGTTCATTCATCAAAAATTTAGCTTGCATGATGAGAATCGAATTCTTCAATATTTTCTGTTATTTGAAGGTGTGCTATACATACCGTAGTTCAATAATAACCAATGATTTAAATGTTTAACACAATATTATATTACTGTGCATGACTTACCAGCCGACGGTACTAATATCCTGCCCAGAGAAAAACTTCAATGATTTCGGAACAACTACGACAGCTATCACCTCAAATCGTGGCACAGGAGCGGAAGCTGCATGGAAAACATCATATTAGTGTCTTGTTTTAGTTTTAAATTATAATAATTTTTATTATATCTGTCAACAATTTATAATCATTGGATAATTGGGAACCTTGATTCCCAAAATTAATATCGCTGTACATTAGCCGGCTCCGAAGCTGCTCAATCGTTTTCAGCATCACAATATCTATGTTTGTTTGCTATTTTTCCACATTCAATCAATATTTACTAATAAAATTAAATTTGAATATATTGATGAACAGTTTCAATGACTTCTTAATCACATTACAATAATTTATTAAGTTAGATTCAAGTCTTGAATTTATTTGCGTCATGTTTTAGAAGTTCCTGCAAGGTTAATAATTTATAATCTATAGTTTAAAAAATATTTTTAAAAACTGTTATAAGAATTTATATTAACATTATAAAGTGACTATACAGTAATAATATTTTATCAAGGTCCTATAACGTTAAGTTAAATACTAGTTGAATAACACCTTAATAAAAGCATGAGATCTTATAAATTAATTTATTTTTCAAACAATTAGTCGTATTTGGCTTATTTACTACAACGATAATGTAATTCAATTCAGGTTAAAAAGCAATAAATTTACATCAATTGTATATATATGAAATGGATATTAGCAGTTATATTATTCTATACCTTTTTAATTTCATATTGAGAATAGTAAACTTCAAAATGAGAACAGTAAACTTCAAAATGAGAATAGT
>LDMZ01017833.1:0-12695 GCA_001455285.1 Sphaeromyxa zaharoni
GTTCGAAGTAATGCGAAACTGGACTAATAGCAAACGAATATTGGCCTATTCTGTACTTTAGCCGGTCATTAAAATTTAAATTCATAAAGTATTGAATAATTACCTCTTTTGTTTCTTGGATCCATCGCGAGTTTTTTGAGTCATGATTTCCGATCTAATTTCTGTTGGGCAGGGTAAAATCAAATTCCCATACAATTGATCTTGTGACTACACCTTGGTAACTCCACGTAGCTCCAGCTCTTCAATCTAGATGTGTACGTTGCTATCTCCGTTTAATTTTTCAGACATTTACGCTCCTGGTACCACTGTAACAGCATGAGGTCAATACCAAATTACTAATTTAACCACCCACCTGGGTTGCACAAAACAAGCAAGATATAAAAAACAAAACAGTAAAGAATTTTAAAAAAATGTTATATAAAATATTTATTAAGTTTTAATCAATTCTAATACCTCTTCAACAAGGTTTTCCTTTATATTAAAAAAATAACAAAATTCCGTCAAGTAATTTTCCCTGTCAACTGTTTAAACAGCAAATCTCAACTTTGTGATACTTTTAATCGAATTATTGATTAATTCCGCTGTTTGAGTCGCCACACCGGTGGTTTGATTAATTAAAGTGTATTTATTGACCACAGTGCCATGAACTAATCCCATACCTGCTAAAGCTTCGTAGGACCTTGGTTCATCAGTATGGATTGTGGTACCTAAAACAACATTCTTACAAATTAAGGGAATCATAGTAGAGGCTAGTTTAGTGGGCATTATTATTTTCAAACACCCTGGTAGCACAGTTATCCCTAATCTCAACAATTACTAATGCATCAGTCCTATTACTCTGGGATCGGCCACGATGAGACGCATTAAAAATTTAGCGTGATCTCATCTGCTTGTATAATTGTTTTAGGACCCCCAATTCATTCTGAACAAAACTTGTATGTGGTATCAGGTTTACTGTCTTTCTCAGAACCTTTTGAATTGAGGTCCTAGATACTGAATTCATGGAATTTATAATGGAGTATTTAGGCTGTCGAGAGATATACTTTTCCTATTATTTTAGGGATAACTTTAAATTCGCGACTAAAGTCTCTAAAAAAAGAATTGTCTCTTATTGAAAAATATTTCTTGTTGGAATCATATTAAGTATTCATACATCTCAAAGCGTAGCCATCTTTTATTCTAGAATAACAGTATAACAACATATAGGTATTAACCCCTTAGACAACCTCTCATTTTTGATAAATCTCTCCTGCATGAGTCAATCAATTATTTCCTTTTGGTTCATTGTTATCAAACCTACTTCAAGAAATTCAGTATTCATTTCTTTAAATAAAAAATGGGAGGGAAAAATTTTCATAACAAGCTCCCAATTAACCGATACTTTCAATCTATATTCATAATTCTTTTATCAGTAATTATCCATATCCTTTATGATTTAACTCCTGTCATTACAGATTAAACGAATCATGATACCTCTTTCAAGGTTGTTTAATATTTTTTCCTCTAAAGGTTTCAAGCTTATTAAATCAACTTACCAAAGTTAACGCCTTAAAGATTTAGATTATAATAAAAAGTGCAGTAATTTATCAACAAATTTTATTTAACTATGTTAAAAATTAAATTAGCATCTATATTTAATCAGTGAAGCAATAATCGATAACTATCTAGTTATATGCTAGGTAAAGAGTAAGATGGACCCTGGCCTAAAAAAATCTTTAATTAATAAGAAAAACAAAAATTCAATCATATAACTCTTAAGGAGCATCAAAAAATTCAGATCAGCAAATTTAGAAATTGAATTTAATAAATTATCCTCTACTTAGAGTCATGATATGTTAAAGCTTTCCTTGTGTGTTTTAGATTAACGAATTTGCATTTAATAATTTTAATAAATCTTTTATGGGTGATTTTGTAAATATCAAAATTTAACATAAAAATACATTATCGATACACAATAAATGGGATTAGATTTAAATCAATATCGGGAAATAGTTTTTTTTTACCGGTAAACATCTAAAAATGCAACATACTGCATCGCTAGTTTTAACCCTTTAGTTATGAAAAGCTAATATCCTCACAGAATTTATTTAATCTATGTCCACATTTGTATACTGAACAGATATTTTAAAAGTACATTTACTTCTAAATATTTCGAAACTTAAATGTTTGGGAATATTTATTTAGTTCAGTTGTAATTATCATCTTCGAATTATTTAAATTAAAATTAATTGTCTTTACCATTTGAGCGTAGAATTGTTTGATACTTTACTTTATATGTTTTCAGCTCTTTTCCATCTGCTAGAGAAAATTTAAACATTAACAGTATATCAGGGCCTCAAAGAGACCTTCGAGGTTCTTAGATAGCCATTAAACCCAGAATTGTATCCTACTGCAGAATAGAAGCTATATTTATAATAGTTCATTTTAAACAAAATACTGATCTTAATAAATCCACGCAAGAGGCGGTTAAATTAAATAATGTATCTTAAATAGTCTTAACAAGAGGCTATGACCAATATTTCAAATTTCAAAGATTTGATTCATTAAGGTTTTTGATATTTCAAATTATGTTAATATTTAGCTTTCATTGAAAATCGTGATGTGTACTACCTTCATGGACATTATTTCTAAATAACATATTTTTGTTTATGCTCTAACATTTCGAGGTAAATTCAATTTTATTTTTGTTTTTTATTCCAATTAATATGTTATTTTTGGTGATTAAACTCCTTTTTATTTCAGATTAGTTTTTACTGATACAAAACAACATAGTTATAAATATTTATAAAAAATAATATATTACCAGAAAAATTTAAGATTACGAAATGTAAGATTCAGGAAAAACCAAATGGCTATTTTTCATATATTTTAAAATCTAAGTGTTTTATATTAATTAAGCTTTCAATGCAAAAATAGACAATGGATGTCAATTTTACATACCTAAAAAAATACTGACACCAGTATTGATGTTATTTTACCTTGCCTTTATTTTGGATGAATTTAAAGCCAGTTCTATAGAAAATAGCTGGAAAAAGTATTAAAAATTTTCTCAAAATTTATTGATAATTTTTCTAGGTTTGGGTTATAGTATCAATGATTACGTATATTTATAATAATATCTTTTGAAAATGCTTGAAATACCTTAACAAGAATAATGATATTGTCGTAATCTCTCGTAAAGTATAAATAGACACGTAAGCTGGCGGTGCGTGTGCGGCGTTACTGAAACCCCTTAGTAAATTAGCCTATTCTATTTATTATATATTTCTCGATTGTCATTTTATTATGCAGCTCCGGCTGTGGCCGCTCCCTCATTAATTTCTTCCTCGGAACCTCAGAGGTTCCGTGGATAAATACAAGAATATTTTTAAATAAACCCGAAATATAAGTTAAATCTAAAAATATTATAAAATAAAAAGATGAACATATTGTTATAGGTTTAGATTTTTAGTTTATCCACAAATGACTAAACAAAAAACGATATCCCTGATGTTTTTAGTTGCAATATTTTTGTTTATTACTAAAATGTAAATTCAGATTAAGTAACTGTCTTTATGGCAATTCTTCATTAGCTAATAAAAGATTAATTATAAAAATATCACTTGCCTATCGAGTTAATAGCTAATCAAATAATCAAATTTAAGGGGTTGAAGAGAAAATATTTACCTTAAAAAAGAATTTGGCCTATAATAATATACGACCAAAGGGATAAAAAATATTTATTAATTTTCCAAACATCTCGTTAATGATGCGGTGTGTGAGAAAATGGCACGAATATTAAAAGAAACAAACAAATACTATTATATATTTGTATATATTAAAGAAAATTATTAATAAAGATTAGACCAAGTTATTTTTTTTAAATTGATTGTGAATAATTTGAGTTTACTAGCATTACATTTCGTGTTGTTGCTATTTAAGAAGGAATTTCGAAACTTTAATAGTTTAGATAAACTTTAACAATATTGACACCATTCCCTTTTATCATAAAGTTACTTCTTCAGAAATTTCACAAAGTGATTAATAACTATTTTGATTTAGCAGCTTAAACAAGAAAATATTTCTCGTTTTTTACACTAGGATTTTTAATTGCAAGCGATAGTAAACTGGTTTATAATATTTGTCATAAGATTTTTTATGGAATTTTTATTTTGAAATATATTTTTAATCGCCTTAGAAGTGTTAAATAAGGAAAAATGAATGAAATAATTATATACCGCGAACGATCATTTCTTGCATAAATTTTTAGACAGAAAGCGACCAAAATATTGCGTTTAAATTCTCGTATGACATATATTTTTAACATGTAGCAATCATGCGTAGATCTCTTTTTTAATTAAGTAGCTTGAGCACTATGAATAAGGCCTACTTAACATCTCATGAGTACGTGCCACTGGCAGAAAGGCACTTAGGGATAAACTTTGATTTTAATAAGGGAGCGATCCATAAAAGAATTTCAAGAATATTATTATTAAAAATTTTAAAATAAAAATTTATCGACAGGAGCCCTTTTATAATTCCAGTAAATAGCAAAACCACACCCCATTAAAAAATAGGTACAAATGTAATGGTATTTTATAATAAAGAAAAAAACTAATGATGGATCCATTCTTGAAATATATAAAAGTTTGTGACTTTATTTCAGTTTTAGTTAAGAATATTAGGACAAATTACATTCACATGAAGTTAAAAATCATTTATAATTACAGAAAAAAAAATGATTCAAGGATGTTTAGGTTAATATTTTTAAAAGTCGTGATTACTTATAGTTGTTCATTTTTTCAACTCAACAGTCCAACAACCGAGACATGACCTTTCTTATGTAGTATATCTAATCATTGTACATAATCGGCAAAATCACGTTGTTGGTAAAACTTTCAATGGAAGATTATATAATAATCCAACATTAGTAAGAGATTAAATTAAAATTTAAAAAGTTGAAAAATGTAACTAATTCAGACAAAATTATGCACAAAAAACATCAACATATATCTTGTAGATTTTTTGAATTATGGGAAGTTTATAATCGAGAAATATTATAATTATAAAAGAACTACATTTCCTATAGTACCAACCATTCATTATTAAAATTATAGATCACTATTTCGTATGAAATAAGAAAATTTATCCGAAACTGGACAGGGATATATGCAAAAGAATTAAGGTATTAAATTTGAAGTTAATCAACAGATTCCCTAAAACTAAATTTAGACCTTCTCATCAACTGGTTACGTAATTCAACTAAAAATGAACTTATAATGGTAAAAAATATGTAATCTATGATTCCTCATGAACCAAAATTTTGCATCTCGTTAAGTTCAAAATGAATTTTATATTGAGCAACCAGATGATTGAGAATTTTCTTTTATTTGATTCTGTTTCAGTTAAAAAATACCTATGAAACAAATAGATTACAAATTTAAAAAAGCTACATTAATATATTAAAAAAATAATTTTTGGATTAAAGTATTCAAAGCAAAAATTAAATATTTTATTTGTTGTAATATCTCTGAAGTTCTACTCCAATAATGATGTAGCGTATATGATTATAAAATTGCTATGAGCCAAAATTTGAGCTAAAATAATATTCAAAAACTAATTGGAAAAAAATTTACTATTGGGTAAAATATAAGTCCTTTAATTTCATAATCAAAAGTTTTCAAAGTTTATTATCCCAAAATTATTATGCTCAATTAGTTTTTTTTTGAGGGCAGTAGTTTATTGATTTTCTAAGAGGTGTTATTATAATTTGCGATTTGTTTCATTATAATATATTCCCTCATCTTAATGGATATATTACCCTTAATATGATCTATTACATAGATCAATTACAAATAAAACTCTTAATCTTGCAAATATTTTCTTATGATTCCATTCGTACACATGGAATTATTTAGGGATTTTGCTAAGTTAATAGGAATGACTATTTAAATATTGAGCATGATATTATAGATTAAAATCCTTGTATACCGTTGAATTCCGCTGTAAAATTGTTAAGATGTGAAGAGGAAGATGTTACCACTGGAGAATTTTCCTCTGGGCTTAGTATAATAAAAAAAGGCCCATATTCATAAGGATAAAAACTAGCAACTATAAGAATCCAAAATTTGTATCCGTTATTTTCACCTATGTCAACCTTGTAGTCAAAACAATAATGAAAAAATATTTTTAAAAAAATTAATACCTGGACTCTATAAATTATTCATTATCTGCAATTTCCTAGACCTTCCAGTACTCTATCTCAAAAAGATCTATAAGAAGTACTCAGATTTTCAGGAAGGATGGAAATTCTCAAATAAGCACACTAGAGACCGCGTTGGCCGAAGCATTCGTTATTTATCACTGTTGATACTTATCCCCAGTTTTCCAAATACAAGTGGTATAAAAGGAGTGTCTGGGGTGGTGTAGAATAAATTATGTTAGACCGAATCACTCCGAAGATTAGCAATAGTATATATAGGCACGAATATTACCGATTTAATATATTTTTCACGTGCTACACTTAGGTTGTTTAATATGTACTCTTTCTCGTCAACACATTATTTATATATAATCTTAGTCCTGACACTATGTGACGAAACTGCAACTTCCTGATTCTTTTGTTCTTTTTAATAAAATAAAGAAAAATAACTATTACATCGTTTATGAATGTGAGAGATTCTACGACTAACTACGGTAAACTATTTATATAAGTTCGTTTCTGTAAAAAACTGTTGTGCCAAAATTTCATCTACAAATTAAGTCATTTTAGGTATGTGACAATGAACAATAGATATGTAATGGAAAATCCCATATAAATGCTGAATAACTACAAAAAGATAAAATGATATTGTGTTTTTATAAAAAATAAAGATTTTAGCATGAAAATGTTCAAAATTACCTATATGAGCATTACTTTATCATAAGCATGATATTTATGTTTTCATCGGTCTTTGGTAAAATACTGTGGAATATATTATAGTATCTCTGAGATAATCACACTATATTACCATTAACTAGTTATAGTTGGTGTATAGAGTGTTCTGTAAAGGTCTTGATATTTTTTGAATCCTATAATTTTAGGTGGATATTCAATTACCTCACTTAAACTAAATCAGTCATAGTCAAAAACTCAAAATTACAATCGTCTACTATTTTTTTCCTTTTAGAATAGATTATTTTTAGTGTATATTTTATGGATTTACAATAATAAACAAGTGTGATTTTTAAATATACTTTTTTTATTCTTGTTCCACTACACAATTTTTTTATGAAAATTATATGCATAAAACCAGATTTATTACTTATGTCGGTCGTGTATATTTAATCATTCATTGTTATTTGAGGGGTTTCATATAATTTCTTAGAACTTGGACTTTAAAAATTTGTTTGCAGTGTATTTAATTTCTAATTATTATTAATTTTCTAGTTTTTAACGTGAATTTAATGAAAATAATTTTAATATAATTTTTTCACTTATATATACGTAACATATACGAACCGATACCGAGGTAAATCTTCCTGTAGGAAACTATGGACGAGATGCACCGCATTAATTTATATTACGGTATTTCAGTGGCTTAGACCCGGACTTCAATCATTGAATACTGAGAGTTTTCGTTTTTCACTCGAATTAAAAGCACAATGTTTCGGTCATTCATGCTCATCAAATGGTAGAACTTCTAAAACATGAAAAAATAACTAACTAAATTAATTGTAGTCCGCCATCGTGTATTTAACCGTGTTTAAATAGGATCTAATTCATTAGTAATTTAAATCTTTAAGTGAAAACCGATATATCGTGATTTGTTAATCTAATTCCAATGATATAGTAGAGAAGAAGTGAAGCACCATTAAATAATTCCGTTTCATGATTTTCTTGCTTATTCACGCAGTTACCATTCACGAAACTCATTGGAATCTCAGATGTTGCTTTTACAATTTCAACTTAGAAAATTTTATATTTCACAAAATGTTTTTTGTCCCACCTTCAAATATCAGGAACCGAAACTTGATTTTCTACTTTTATCAATGCAATATCCCAGGAGATAGGTACTTGTACGGATTCAACTAATCAGGGCAGAACAGTATTCAGTCTTATATTAATTAATGGAAATTTCTGACATGCTTATTATAATAAGAATAATGAACTATACCACGCTACCACTGATAATAGGTCAAACAGTAACCTGCTCTCATAACAACCGGGGTTTGAATAGTTGTGGTAATACGTGGGCACTACAGATAAATAAAATATTAACTCCTCAAACATATCAAATATTTGAGTACGTAATTTATTTAAAATGAACTTTTATCTCGATGAATTCACCCTGCTTAAGGCAATTATTTTCATAAATGTCAGACTGTTGCTCATTAAGAACAAAAACATAATATTCATAATCCATTCCTTTAATTTGGCTTCAATGCCTCAGTTTTTATTAACTTTAAGATATAAAGTCCGAAATACTGATAATTTTTGGGAAGTATTATCATTTTATTTCTGAGTACCAAAATTATAAGTTAAATATACTCATTTACAGAAAAATAACATTATAAAAATTCAATGAACAGCATTTTTACCCTAGAATGACCTGATCTTAAATAAATTATTTAAAAAATTATCTTTCCATCAAAACTATCTTTGGAGCCGGGAAAATTGTTCTTATACTGTGATGTATAATATTTAATGTGTACTTGAATAAAATAACAATAAAATAAATAAATATATGCGATAAAATACTTTTGTTCACATCAATCATTAAAAACACTTTAGGATGAGACTAAATTAAATTATCGAATATTTTTCAAGAAGAATTGGCAAAGAAAAGGGTTTATGATCAACTTAAAAGGAAATAATTTAGGTTTTCTGAAGCTAAGTTTTATCAAATTGCACAGAAACAGGCGCCTTTTGATTTGGTAAACCCCAAATAATCATATATTCTGAAAATACAGTTTTTTGCTTAAATTTATTTTATTCTTCCAGTATTCAATGTAATTTTTTGTGCAATAGCAACTTAATGTTATTTTGCTATATTATGAAGGTTATTCTTCCAGTTTTTGTTCGAAAACCCCATAAGAAATAATAAATATTTATCTTTAACGTTTTTTTTAGTTGTTTTAAAAATATTCCGTAATACATTAGATTTATTTCAGTTTTTATAGAAAAAGCATTTGTGCATGATTAAATTTATTAATCCTTATAACTGTGTTTTAAATGTTTGGAATTTATAAAAAAAAATAAAATTAAAGATAGGAACGTCATACATTTTACAGCAGAACAGAAAATATTACTGGTAAATTATTGCATAAAGAAACCGACTATTGTTATTAATTGTCATTTTATTGATTCTTAAGCCAAAGAGATTTTATCTTATATATATCCAATGAAAATACGAGGAAATTCAAATTTTTGTTACCTTGAAAAATATAGCAAAAAATATACTATTAATTAAGGAATCTGTTTAATGTATTACACAACCATGAAGGCATAGTATGGATTAATAAATAACCCAAAAAGCATTTTAACTTTTTTCTTAGCATCCTCATGCAATATGAAGTAATCTAAGGTATTACATTGTTTCTAAACAAGATTTCTCCTGAATTTAAAGCATATCCGACTTATTAACAGCGGTTTAAAAATAGATATATCGATTTTTTAAAATCATTTTATTAACTAAAACTTTATGCTCTTAAGTAAATGACATAATTTATATACGCCAGCACTTAATATAAAGTCAAAACTTAGTATAAAATAATTATTTAAATAATTATATATTTGTATGTAATTACCTTTTGAAAGTTTGGAAATACTAAATTATTCACTAAAAAATGAAAATTTGTGGAGAATTTTATTCAAATTACTTTCTAACTGTATAACGCTTGTTAATCACTTAAAAAGTTGATAACGTGTCAACAAATTGAAACACAGATTAGGTTAGATTTTTGCAATGCGTTTGTTACTTTTCGTGTTTTAAATATTTTTACAAGGAATAATCGTTTCAGAGTGATTTTGGAAACATTAGATCGATGTAAAGAATAATTTAAACTTATTAGAATGTAATACACAGGAAGAATTTCTAAGTTATTTTGTAATGAATGTTGAGCGAAGCAATCTCTTTTTTACTAATGTAATATCAAGAGAGTACTAAAAAATATTTTTTCATTACAAATGTTCTATTTACTTAAATAATATGTGCAGCAACAATGAATTCAATTGAATGTAAAATTTAATTAAAACGTTATACATATGGGCGTTCATTTTTGAATAAAAAGTTACTTTTTCATTTTGTTAATTTTATTTTTCTAATTGACATGCAAAGAAGAAATTTAATTTTTTTCCATGGGTGATTATATCATGAATTAAATTTTTATGGTGAAATAAACTTTAATATATTATAGCATAAAAGTTATCATATTAAAAACATAAATTGCATTTACACTACTCTTGTGGGACTATTAAAACAAACTAAATTATAAAATAAAATCGAAAGTAGGCTTGTATATAATTATTTATGAAACTGAAGAAGAATTATGACTAATTGTAGAATTTGTTTCAGCGACATAGGTTGATTAAAATTCTGATTACTAAATTTTCAGGAGTTCTAATATCCCCATGTAAATGCAAAGGAACTCAGAAATATGTTCATGAAAGTTGTTTAATGACTTGGTTAAAATTTAAGAAAAGCGAAAACTGCGAAATATGCAAAACTGAATTTAAACTTGAAAAGAAGTATCTTTCCATGATAGAGGTGTTTTATAAATTAATATACAAAAATTTACTACAAAAAATACTTCTTAAAACTTTATATAAAATTCCTTAGTGTCAATAGGTTTTAAAAATAAAATCTTGTTCTAAGAAAAAATTAAATAATAATTTACATCTAATATAAAGAACAAATCGTATTCATAAACAGTGTTCCACAACCTAGTTATTTTAATGTTTTGTATAACTTTTTTATTGTTAGCTCCATTGATCTAATGAAGAAACAGATGTGATTTATTTAATCATGTGTCATATAAATATTGAACATTCTATATGTATTTATATATAGAAAAATAAACATGTAAAATACCTTTTTACTAATATTTCACTATTTCTCATCTGCGTTATTCTAACCATGTGTTAGAATAAGAAAATAAAAAATGATGGCTAAATTAAGATTAAATATTAAAAAAGCAAAACTTTGAGTAAGTGATATAACCGCAATGAGGGCAAAATAAAAAAAATTAGAGTTTATTTTTGACAAGGTAATAAATTATTATCCCAGCTTCAGGAAATATTTGATTTATATATAAAATCTTACAATGAGTTGGTGGAAATATTTTTCATTATTTTTTACAGTTTCAATGCAGTCTTATAACAACGTTGTATATTATCAAACATAAAAACCAAAACTGGCAGTAAATTGTATTTGCTACCATCTTACTTTATGTGATATAATTTTAGGTACTTTTTGACTAAATCTCTACGGTTTTTATGTTCTTTGTTATGTTCATTAAAGTAATTTTGGTATCTAAATCAAGAAGAGAGTGTTTAAGCTTTAGTGAGAGAGAGATTTGTAATTAACATAATTTTTTTAAGTTTTTTTCAACAATATGAGATATTTTACAAATTTTTTTACATAAATAGACATTACTGAATTTTATAGCACTACATTTGTCATTACATTAATCACGATATCATAAAAATTCGTGTATACCCATTTAATTTTTCAAATGTTCAAATATTTATATACAAATTCTGGATCTTACATGATACAAGAAATTAGTTAAATACTCACTAATCCTTTTTAAAATACTATCAAATAAAAAGATCTAATATATTATTATTTAAAAAATATTTTACAGTGTTTCAAATTTAGCATCTCTAGACTTATAAGAGTTTTTATTTACAAACCAGGGATTGTCGGAACAATCAAATTTGCATACGAACTTCTTTATAGCTTTCCGTATATCAAATTTTTAGATACAAAATTGCCAATAATGGAATCGCTTATAATAATTAATAATTAATATTTTATTTTCTCACAAAATTATTATTTTAAGTTTTTGCAAAAGAAAAATTATGTCCTACATTCAATCATAGAGCAGATTACACAAGTAAGTTAAATGTTTACTTCATTATGATACGAAAAGTATTGTTTTTTAAATAGATTTATTTTAACCGAATGGTTTTTTGATGTTACAAAAATACTTTTCATTTTTGTACGTTATGAATGCTTGGAACACTTATCAGTATTAATGTAGTAGTACTGTATATATCAGGAGTCATCTTAGATTTAAAATTAAAAATAAATGTTATTTTTCTCCTTCTTTTTGAATAAAAAATTTTTAACATTTACCAAAAATAATTGAATTGATGTCTAATAATGATGAGAAATCAGGTTATTTTTTTAATTTTTTTGAATAAATTCCACTATATTATCAGTTTATATAATATCATTGGTACAATTTCTGGAAGTATTATAAATCTAATGAAACCTTGATAATTCTTCTAAAATATCCAATAGTTAAATCAGATTTCTACATAAATAATGGACACAAGACTCATAAAAATATGCAATATTTATCTACCGTGCTCCAAGTAAGAGATGCATCAACGATGAAAGACAAAATAAAAATATTGAGGAAATTTTTAAAATTTTCAAAATAAGTCTGTCGTACATTCACGACAAACCACGTAGGGTATTTAAAGGACCACGTTGCATGCGGCAGCG
>LDMZ01017836.1:0-14613 GCA_001455285.1 Sphaeromyxa zaharoni
ATTAAAGAATAAATGCATTGAAAAGGGGATTGAAAACCTAATTTTCATTTTGGATAATGGCAGAATTCACCATTATTCTGGTGTGAAGGAAATTATTGAACAACAACAAATGAATGTGTCGTATCTTCCTCCATATTGTCCGCTTCTCAATCCAATTGAAAATGGATTTAGCAAATGGAAAAATTATGTTTCCAGAGGGAGAGAAACAAATGAAAAAGAGTTTAATACTTTCTGGATTTAATTTGGTTTCATTATATGATTGCGGAGGATATTTTAGAAAAATGACCCGTTATGTTTTATGATCTTTGTTGAAAGATGAGATATTAGAATAAAAATGATTTGAAACTTTTTGACTAGTTTTGTTTATTCTTTTTTACCTTAAATCATCTTTTCGCTATTGAACGGGAAACCCTATATGTACATTTTGTGTCATATATATAATGTCATATATTGAATGGATGGGGCAAAAGGTGTGAGGAACCATAAAGCGTTCTAAAACGAGGCTGGCATGAGAAAGCCTCAGTTATTGGCTAAATTGGATGATTTGTCCAAAAGTATATTCACTGCATACTCCCTGACCGGTGGCTTACCCAAACGGTACCGCAACTCGTTTTTTTTTCTAAAATAAGGAAAAGATGTTGGACGTTTTCCTATCATATTGCGGAGTATGTTAATAATTATTAACACACTAAGAATTTGGGTTTAAAAGATTGGTTTTAAACAACTTATGCTATAAAACTTTTTTATGCTGCGTATGACGTAATTTTATGTTACAATAACAGAATAATTGACAGAAATAAAAAGGGATTTAATAAAGGTTTATAGAAAATTCACATGAAGCATTAATAATTAGGAAATTGACCGGATATGACTAAATCTTTAAAGTTTAGCAATTGTACCAGTTTTTTAATATATTCATTTTCAAACTATTAGAGTTGTTTATTGTCCTATTCATATTTCCTTTATCCCTATCATGCAAAGGATAATGTGAATTTATTTATTTTTTATATAATTATAACCAAACCATCAGGAACGATAAAAAACACTGTTATTGCCATTAATATTTTAAATTACTTAACGGTTGAAATTAATGTAAGAATTTATACATTAAAAAATAGTTCCTGGAATTGCTAGTTTACGAGTCGTGAGCATACAATGTCATACTGAGTCTCAAAAATAAAAAACATCAGGAAAACTATGTCAAACCTTAAAATAGATAATACCATCGTGTGGACTCAATACAAAGAGTATTAATCAGTAATGAAATCTGGAGTGCTCAAAGCTAAAAATACAATATATTGAAAAATTTTATCATACATGAACAAGTATTATATTGAAAATAAAAAAATGTTATAAATAATAAATATGCCAATAGTGAGCAAGATGATTTTCATTATTCTATTTATTAAGTTCCACAATCATGCTCTTTCCTGTGTTTAACAAAAACCTTTCTCAACTTAGGTATCATATCTGTTGTTACAAAGCATGAATTATGGTCTTCGTATGCTTCAACAGCTGCTATCCGTACCAAATATGAAGCTAGTAATGTAGAATACATTAATTTAGATATTCCATGTTTTAAACAAAAAAAACTGTATCCAAGGCCAGAATTCATGCTCCCCCAGTATGAAAATATTGCAATAGCGCCAGAGAGAACGTCGCCCTGTCCCCCACATCGTCTCGGACACCCCTTGATGGTTACTTTCCATTCTATATAAGTTAAATTTTTTGAATATATCATGTATGATAACCTTCTGTCCCATTGGTAAAATAATCATATTCATCCTTGGATAGTATCCATACGTTTCCAAGTGTAGAGCTCAACAAGGGAATTGATTTTGTTCTTTCAGATATATATAGATCATTAAAATAATTTAAAAACTCTAAAGACAAAGAAATAAAAAGTTTTTCCAACTCTTTACAGTTAGGAGTTAGAATAAAATTTTGATGACCTGAAACCAGTGAGGGGTCTTGTCCGACAAACCACAGACCATCCTAAAATATTTATTATACGTCGAATTTAATAATTGATTTCAAATAAAGATAGTTATTAATCCATAGTTTTGGTTTTTTAATATAAAGATGGATTCTTTAAGATTCTTTCATAAAATTTCACATTAGCTCGTTTAATTATTGTTTTTTAAGCATAGCTTGAATTTAGTTTTAACTTCTATTTTAAGTTCCAAAATACAATAAATCGTATTAGAAAAAACAATTCTTATAAAAGCAAGGATAGTTCTTAGATACTGCTCATAAGTGGTAATAGTTAATATGCTGGTTAACAAAAGTTTAGAAAAATGGGACAAGATATGCATATTATATACCCATAAATCATATTAATGAAGATATACTGAGGTACGCACTGGGATAACCCTCTGCTATCCGATGAGCATCAAAAAGCGATCCACTCTCATGTACAGCCATGCGGCAGATTTTGACTGTCCGAATTAGAATATTTATTCATAAAAATAATGGTAAAATAAAGATTAATGGAAAGGCAAAACTAATATCTATATATATATATATATATAATTAACAACGAAAAGTGGTCATTAATTTGTTGACAAAGGCATGTGCTTCATATGTAAATTTATTAATTTAAACTTTATGGCAAACAGATTCATTTGAAACCATATTTGTGGTCAACATTACAACGGAGAGGCTACCAACATAAATTTATTAATAAAGAACATTATTAAGTAACTATTCGCACAGACGAAGAATAACTACTTTAACGAATTAAATGCGTTTGTCACAGATACACAAAAAATATTATAAACTGGAGTTATTCCCTACGATATAGAAGTGTAGAGAAAATGAAGTCTGTTTAAATAGGAAAAGATTTATTAAATTAACTAAAATTAAGTTACATCATTATAACGCATCTTGTTGTTATTTGTAACTATTTAACATGCATACATGGCAAAAATTATTATTTATGTATTTTCTATTGTTTTTTTGCTTTTTGTCCTCTTACACGTCTACGTTA
Source organism: Sphaeromyxa zaharoni (assembly GCA_001455285.1). Taxonomy (NCBI): domain Eukaryota; kingdom Metazoa; phylum Cnidaria; class Myxozoa; order Bivalvulida; family Sphaeromyxidae; genus Sphaeromyxa; species Sphaeromyxa zaharoni. Next base: position 2,990 of record LDMZ01017836.1, read on the forward strand.
AGATATATAATTATCTTATAAACACGTTTGATGAATTTAAATACGATTTATGAAACTTTTGTCAATCGGAAACTAATAACCACATCACCACATGTAAATAATACATTGCTATTTACATGTACCCGATTAAAGCACCTCAAATAGTAAAGTCAAACTTATCAATATTAAGGATCAAGGGTAACATTGTGAACAGTTACATGGTTTGAAGTTAGATTTTTAACAAGAAAAAAAAGTTTTGTCTCCAATAAAAAACAAGATATATATTGGAGAATAAAGCTAAGTTTAAATACCAGGCCATGATTAAAAAAATTTAAAATCTCGTTACCTGGTAAAATCAGAGTAGATAATCTCATGACAGACGTATTTAAAACGAGTCTATAATTTTCACTAGCCCTGTTATTGAATAACCATTGGTAATTAAAATTTAATCCTAAAAGATAAATTGCTAGAATGATCTGAAGTAATCAGTCTAAAAAATTAACTTAAAACAGGCCTGGTCAATCAAAAAATCATTTGCTGATCCAAGAGCAAGCAATTTCAAATAAAAAATATTTAACTTACCGTAAGATTAAGGTTTGGATATAAGGGGATCTATGTTGTGTAGACCTAAATTTAAGCATTAATTAGGGAAATAATTTTCATATTAATTGTGTACTTATTATCTTATATTTAATAATTTCAGTAGATCAATGAAATATACAACAGGGTATAACTTTTCTGTCTGAAAGGAGTGCTTTAATGATGAAAATTAATAGGAAATAATAATTTATTTATGCAAAAAATACTATTTCCACACTTTACATCAATATTAAATCACCTGTGTATATAATTTTATAAGATTAAACCATGCAAATCAGAGAATCGTATCATCAAAAAATCGTGAACATACAAAATTAATTTTATATATATTAAATTTACGATTTTAGCAACCATGTTATTATGCTATTATTAGGAAACTAAGAGTTAATAACTCATTTATTGTCCCCTCGATGAAACAGTGGATGCCTCGCAATCGTGATGAATGAACAATAAATATATTCATTCCGAGAATAAAAAACGAATCGTTTTTTTTAAATAAAGATATTTTGTTTTTTTAATATATATATAGTTTCATGAACGTTAATTGCATAGTCATCTGATTATCGAGTATCCCACAAATCAAAGAGTTATGGAATTAAATCAATTAATATGCTCAATATGCAGAATAAATATGCATATGGAAATTACAACAATATTTTTAAAAATTTATTGAATAAAACGACTTTCCGGTTACTAAATTTCGATAAAAAAGTTATAATTCTACCTAAAGTAATAATTATATATTTTACCAGATATCAGAGAAATTATACATCGATGTATTAATAGCTTTTAGGACATTCTGGAGGTCAATTAGAGTTTCCCCGATAAAGGCCAAGAGAAAGTTCCATATTTTTACTAATTGAATCGTCTCCAAAACTTTGAATTCAAAGAGCTATAAAATTTTATGCATTAATATTTTACAAGCCCTAAAATGGTTTCATAATTTTAATGAATTTTGGACTCAAGGATTAATTTAAGTAGTATCAACAGACGCTAATTTCACTTTGTGTACATAATTTATAAATCTTAATTAGTAACTTGAATATTGCTAAAATTAATTATAACTAATTGTTTCATAAGTTATTATTATTAAAAAAATTTATGCATACATGAAGAATTGTTAATAAAACGTTCTATTAACACTTGCTAAAAATAATGTTTGTATGAACTTCAATACAAAGATTTATAACAACAGATGTGATAAGCGTATAAAAAAGATCGTTTAACCTTCAGAAAAGAGGTTCAGAGAGTTGACGACTTATAGTATGGTAAACTATGATAAATTTATCTGACAAGTACGACTCCTTGAATATGGAAATTTCATGCATAATTCAACATCTATATTCAAACAAGTTAAATTATTAGTCATTATTACACATAAAGAAGGTGCAAATATATACCATTTTTACGTCAGCTGTAATAACTAGAAATACTCGTTATCGATCATATCTGTCTGAAAAAATTTGAAATATATAAAATTAACCAATATTTAATACCCTAGTGCAAATATTACAGAAGGAAACAAACTTCTTATAAATATTAAAGTAGAAAATATAAATGAATCAAGAAAAGTATTAACAGTTGAAAACCCACTTTTGAACAAGGATAACTGTCAAAAAGCAAGCTATTACATAAATGAATTACATGTTATAAGCGAATAGAACAAAAAAAAAGAAAAGGTGTATCTGTAGAATACCAAAAAATAGTAATTTTCGAATGCCTCATGTCCACGCCGCCTATGAATTTGCTAATTACTAATCTACAGACGTTACGGTATCAATGTAAAAAAAAAGAGAAACTAACGGAAAACCAAAGAACCTGCATAAAGAAATTAAAATATATTTCAGGTAATTCACGCTCCATGTTGACAAAAATTAAACGCTAAATGGATCGAAATACAAATAATTAGGATTAAAAAATATTCTTACGAAATAATAGAAAAAATTGGAAATTAATTTCATACAACATCACAGAAAAGCAGGTCGTGTAATTCAAGAACGTTCCAAATATCAGAAAATTCAGGATCCAGATTATATTTAGGGAGAAACTCTATGAACTTTAAAAATTAGAGGGGAAAATTTTATTCTTCAATTTGTTAGTGTTGTTGTTTAAAAAATGTTTCCATATTAATTAATTTTAAATATTTCGATATCAAACTTAACTGTAATTGGAGGATTTTTTTAATGAATTGTTTCCATATTTAAACTGTCAAAAAGTGAGAAAATATATACATTATCATAAATACTGATAAGATCTAAGAAAGACGATAAGAAGCTATAACCGGATAATTTAAAATGAATTCATAAATATTTTCTACACTATTCGTACATGCTAAATCTTGTCAAGAATTTCTTCTCACGAATGAAAATATCATCAAAAGATTACCTAGAAATAGTGCAGAAATTGCTTGATATCAATAATTGTTTTTGCTATAAGTGAAATCTCAAAGAAGCTGATCAGGAATGTTACTGAAATATGATGAGAAATAACGTAAATTATGCTAATTTTCATTCATTTATTCATAGCATAAAGTATTCAAATTTTTTATAATTATTCAACCACTCATGATTTCAAAAATAGGTTCTGATTTATTATTAAAAATGATTTAAGTCCAGAATTAACATGATAAAAAACGAGAAAGAAGGCCTAATCAGGTAGCGTAGCCCTAGTACAAGGGTAGGTAATGGGAGTTGTTTTAGTGGGCTGGAGGTAAGTCCCAACTTACTGAACCGCCTCCGAAAACATAAGAAGCAGGTAAAAGGTTTTTTCCTCCATAGCTAAGAAAAAAAAATAACATGATAAAAAACAAAATAGGATGCAGCACCAATCTTACCTTAAAATAGCACAATAACTACTTGAACATATTTAAGAATGTAAGAAATTTTCAAAAATTCAAGTAAACTGCAATTAAATAACAGATTGTAATTATATATATCATATTCCGGGGTTAAGATCAACCTCACAGAAATAACCGTGGCTACAAAATATATGACTGTATGTTTATAAAAAGAGATCAAACCCTTACAAAGGCATATTGAAAAAATATAGTTTTATCAATCAAGAAATTTTAAAAAACATAAACTTTTGCGATCATCCTAGCAGTTGAAAACCTTTATCCAAAATAAGAAACCTTTTCAACGTACCAAAGGTAAAAACAAAAGGTTTGTGGATGATTACTTAATGAATTTCTGTTCGGTAAATGGCATTTCAAGACTAAGAACGTAAAATCTAAACTACATGTTCACATCAAAAAATTAATTCATAATTTGGTATATTAAAAGTTTTTAATAACGACAATTTTTATTTTCATCCTTTCATTTCATGTAAATTGGTCAATATGATATAAAAGTAGCAATAATTTCAAATATACATTACATTCCATATAGGCACCTACTATATGACCCCATGATCGTTTTCGCAAACCTTTGGGAGGTAATTAGAGTCACAAACTTAAAAATTCTAACTGAAAAAATAATGAACTTTGCAAGAAACATTTCAACCTCGCTTAATAGATCCTTAAAAAGCTTCAAAAATATTTTTTAATTTTGTCACTGCAGCCCTAAGAAAATATGAACGCTATAAGACAATTTTTTTTATAAAAAACGGTTTTTACATTCTGAAAAAATACAATAATAATTTTTTAAATATATTGATTTCATTTACTTCAAAATGCAAAGTAAATACATAAGTCTATAATAACTTTTATAGTTAGCATTTGATTTTCTAGTAAATTGAGATATGGAAATATTACTTTTTGCACGTTATCCTTGTCATATTATCACCTTATAATACAATCCTGGACACGATAATATACATATTATCTCTTTAAACTCATAGATAAAATAGTATAAATAATGTTAAATATAAAAAACAAGGCCGAAACACTTTCTGCAGTTCAATCATATTTAGGTGAAATTCTGACAAGTTAAAATGGAAGATTCAAAAATATATTATGCTGTCTAGTCTTGCAACTCTTTTTAATAACTAGTGCAGTAAATATTCTTACAGGATCCATAAATATTTTTGAACGAAAAAAGGTTGGTGAACCTCAAGTTAAATACTATTACTGAAAGAAATATAAAATTTAGTATTCAAAACTAAAGAATGACACATAAAAGTTCAAGTGGATATCTTACACTTTGTATTACTCAGAGTAGAACTCAAAAAAACATGATAATTCAATCTTAAAACCCTTTATCAATGTTGAAAAAGTCACAACAGTTATCGGCTACATTTATAACCCAAAGGATAGATATTTAATAATTAGGAACAATTATTTTGATTAGCGAAGCCCTAACATGAAAATTTAACCAAAAAATTATATCACGTTATAAAAATATTCCATTGCAACTTTCTTAATTTATTAATATTCAAACTAAGGGTCATTAGGACTCAAAAAAATCCAATAGTATTAAAAAACCATATTATCATTTAATCAAATATTTGATTGTCGATTTAGGTCAATAATAATGTTCCGAAAAGTATAGAGTGCTTTCAAACGCATTTGATCACAAAATCGGATTTATATATGGAATTTTTATGGATATTAAATTGTTTGTCAACTTTTTTCTAATATATTTAACAGTTTAATACCTAGTATTCAATCTTTGCAAGAGTAGTCGAACGGATACATCAAATGGATATTTATGTATTCACAGTAGAATGATGTTTGCATTCTGAGAGTACTTTTTCTTTGAAAAATTATATTATAATTTAAATGCAAATTAAGAAATCAATTTTTTGATAACTTTTAATATTGCACAACGATATTGAGGTATCTCCATAGGAGAATCTTTGCCTTCAAATATATACTAAGTATTCTCCTATATTTATGTTGGTGAACTGCCTTTTCATCTGGGAACGTTTCTAACACCATTGTTGAAATGCTTGACAGGACAACAATGATACAGGGTAACAATCAATTCTTAAAATAAAGGGCACAGTAATCTAAACCCCCTATCCATAATTCATTTATTAATATTCTACGGCCCGTTGCGGATGCAACACAGAAATCTGCATCTTTAGAAACACAAAATCTTCAGAGGATATTTTTTTTATAAGAACTAATTCTAAATAAATACGACTGAATTTCAATAAATAGATAAAAATCAACTTTGCTTAATAACTAAAAAAGAATATATTTAACCTAATATACTCAAGTTTCAAACATTTTAGTTAGTAAAACGTTGCTTAGGGGTTATCGATTACCACGGTGATTTATGACAAAAATTATCTAAATATGAAACATAAGTACTGTTTTCAACCTGGAAATAATTTAGCATTATATACTAATAAACAAAAAATTAAGATTTACAGCCCATAGCTGTGTCAAAACAAGGAGGATTACTGCCAAATATATAAATTCAAAGTTACAAACGTTTTTTAAAAAAAAGGCTCGGGACTAAAACTAATCTCAAATGAGGATTAATATCCTTATTAATAATTTTAAGTTATGGTTTTTAGACTACTTACATAAAGAAATATTACTTGTTGAATCAGCAAATCCACAACAAATATACAGTACATAACCAAATTTTGTCGTTATCAAAAGATAAAAATTAGGGCTGGGTGTATTTCCAGCTCCCAAAAACCTAAATGAAATATGGTGATTCCTCGAATATTCACCACTTTCGGTTTCCCCGAAGTCCGGGTAAAAATTAGAAAAAATACCGTACTATCTTAAAGATAAAATCAAGAAAATCTTATAAAAATATATTACAGCGTCAACCACACATGGGATATTTCTTTCAACAGCTTTTGTAAAGGCTCTCTAAAACAATAAATAAACAGATTTAAAATTGCATCACATGAACAAAATCTGTCACGGATGAACTCCTTCCTAAACCAGGGCCAATAACAATCGAATCAAATTTATTGAAGAGCCAATTAAACTCTTTCTCATCAATCTCCTTGTCCCTGTGATATAAGTTTATTTAATATCAGCAGTACAAAATTGGTATAACAATCAACTCTGGGCTGTAGGATTTGATTGCAGTAGCAGCGTCACGAGTACAAATTACGTAGGATAGGTCGGCGCCATATAAAAGATATAAATCGATAACCGGTATCATTACTAAGTACAATGAAGTTATAGCACTGAAATAAGGGGCTCCAGTGTAGCTGAAACATTAATGTTAGACTAATATGAAAGGTATAATACTATTCGCATCCTCCAATGACGCAAACCGATCCCATTCGTCCTTTCGACAAAGAATGTGAGAGTTTAGGCACTATCTGAGGAAAAAACTTCCGAAATAGTGATAAATCAAAAACTTTAGACATGAAATAAAGTTAAATTTACATGTAGTATCGTTATTCATCGGTTTTTATAAAGCTGCTCTAGAGTAGACAGTAAATCCTGTTAGTTGTTATCGTTGGACCCAAAATAAGGATTTTTTTAATATAGATTTAAATCCTAGTATAATGTAAATATTATTACCTTAGCGCCTTGAGAAAAATGTTTTTCGGAGCTTACATATTGATAAACGAGGAAGTAGATTAAAGAACCTTGATAATATGAAATATAGATGTGAGATTAAACCAGAAACCGGGGCTGTATTTACGATTCTTGTATTTTCTTCCTTTGAAGGTCTTTATTATCATTGATATTGTTCCTTTAAAGGAAAATAGCACAATTTTCGTGGTTTTTGATGAAAAATGTCTCATCACCATAAAAGATTAAGTTTTTTTAATAATTATTAAAGATATATACTTAATCTTAAATCTTTTGTAGGAATTTAAATTAAAAACATAAGCAAATAAATATGATGTGATCAGGGGTTGTAAAAAGTTAATTGATGACAAATTAATTGCAAAATATTGATCCAATTAATTACAATATTGTCATATTCAGAAAGTAATGTAGACGTTAGTTAGACATTAGTTTTACCAAAATTGCCAAAGTCATGAATTGCTCTATTGTCGTAAATCTTCAGTGTCCTGTTTCTTTTTTCCACAGAGAGAAATCTCGGGAGACAGAACACTGAATATTTACGACAATAAATTTTCACGAGTAACTTCATGACAAGTCTTTGCTATATGCCTTGATAGCTCAGTTGTGCTTTATAGCACCTTGTTAAAACATGCAGTTTAAAGTGTCGACTCTCTGTGGGTGTATCGATCGCATTTATTCTTCTCTGACCGAGCATTCTGACCAGCAGAGAACATATTAATTGCGACATGAGATGAAGCGTATTAGCATTAACGGATTCTGATTTTCATCAGTTCAGTTGTGAGGCACTGTTTTATTTTTTCAACTAACCCATGCCGCGAAAAAACGAACGAATAGTCCCGAAATATTTTAACAGAACAGACAGTGAGAATTTATGAAAATGCAAGTTTGGTAAAGATTTAACCCAGAAAAAAGGGATTCAGTGGACAAATTTCAAAAATTATGTTAAAAATCAACATCCAGAAAGTTCTTATTTTCAAATAGCTGGTCAGCAATCTTTATCTAGTATTTTTTTCTTAAAGATGAGGTATGGTCAGTGTCAGTTGCTCAGTCTTAAATAATTAAGGTTCAATAGAGTGGGTATGTGTTAGTTTGAAACCATTTTCTTTTCCTGAAGACCCACTAACCCGCAAGTATATAAACTTAGGAAGCATGACAAATGTGACCTTAAAGAAATATATGAGAAAGTTGATAAAATGGTAAAAAATATATCAGATGACCTTCCAAATACATTTTTATTGGTAATCGATTGCTGGAGTGAAGGCTCAGCACATTTCATTGGAATCTTTGCATCTTATTCTTACAATAATCAAAATTGCTACTGTATTGTTTTGCTGGCGTTTTCACCCATGGTAAATGAAATATCCTTTACTGCTTCTGACAATGTTGAATTTATAGAATATGCGTTAAGTTTCCGTAACATTAATTTGGAAAATGTTGTTTCTATAATCGGCGATAATGCCGAGGTGAACAGATCTATAGCGAATTTGCGCAAAATACCACTGATTGAATGCGCCTCTTATAAATTTCATCTATCAGTTTCTGCTTAATAAAATTAATGTACTGATGGGAAAGCTAAAAGCATTAAAATTTGCTTGTAGCTTAGAGAAAAAACGCATTTGCAACCCATACAAAGAAATAAAACCCGTTGGTCAAGTACTTATGATTTGATTGAAATATACATCCAACTCAGGCAATTTCTAGACTCTTTTCAAGACCACCCAAAGCTTCTTGATTTAACGCAATCATAATGATATACAGACTCTAAAAGACAATTTAGATAAGCTACGCTCAGTAATAATTGCATTCCAGAGACAATATATATATTTAGGTGATGTTTGAATTCTTTTGAATAAAATTCTTGTATTGTATCCCTATTAAGAGTTTCAAAAATACTTGCAGCCATTGTGCACAGCCAAAATTTTGATTGTGGGATAGTAAAACTTATAGCATGCAGAATCAGATCTAAATTCGGATGAGGTTGCTGCTCTACATCAGTTAAAAGTTACAACAGTGTAAGGTACCAATAGAATATAATGATTTTGCTTCAGCTTGTTTGAAGAAACGTAAAAGAGATAAATTTCAATTTTACACCAAAATTTTAACTGCGGATTTTTACTACCAACTTCCAATATCATGGAACGTTTCTTCAGCTTAGTAGGTTACGGTTTTAATGATTTTCGGCAATACCTAGAACCAATGAATTTAGAGATGCATTTATTTCTAAAAGTCAATCGCTCTTTCTGGAATGAAAACCATGTACCAGAAATCTGCATTCAAACATGATTGTTATATTAAAACATTTTTTATACATACCTTGGTGATAATTGGATCATTTGGGAAGCTTATGCAATCAATAAGTTTCACTTCGTTTTCAAGCGCTGTACAATGTACAGCATATATGTTTTCATTTTGAATCATTCATATAATTGAAATTTTTTGATGATAAGGTATTTTTGAAATCACAAGAAGTACTTTATATTTTTCAAAAATAATGGTTTTTGTATAAATCAATCCAACATTAAAAAAAGTGTTTTTATCTGAGGCAAAATAATTGACCATTAATTGGAATAATTTATTGACAAGTATCGCAATTAAAATTAATTGATTACTAGGAAAATAATTGATTAGAAATTTTCCAATCAATTATTTACAACCCCTGGATGTGATGAACCATAGACATGTTTAAATAATTTTGAAATGTTTAAAATCTGTGATAAATATGCATGGTTAATTATTAAATCACATTTTTTATTTCTAATTATATTTCGCTTGAAGTACTTGTATTTTTCTGAAAAAAAGTTAATTATAATGTATTGAAACAATCATGCATGATTTATATTAGACTTGAATGTATTACCAAACTGTGAGTATTAAACTGACATTATATGGGCTTACAATAAGAAAATTTTTTATAATTAAAATCTGTATGCACAATTTTTATTTAAATAGTCTAAAACTCTCGTAAATTTAAAGTTTACACGGATGACTGAGTCTTTGTATAGATATAAAATTTTTAATACCAGCTCAAATATTTTACTCTGCTTATTTTGGTCTCTTTCTATTCTAATTTTTAGAAAATGATAATTATGCACAGTGCAAGTCCATACTTATTAAATTTTATTCCAAATTAACTAATAAATTATCAAAATTATTGTTGTTTTATTTGTACAGTCGAGTTCCTCATTACGAAGAATAAGACTAACTGTCAAGATAGCCGGACACATACGATCGGTGTTAAAAATATATAGCTTTTATATTGTCTATTGTCATGTTAATAAGTTTTTAAATCTTATTTTTCAATACATTATGAATTCTTGGCATAATCTACTCTTAAACTGTATAATTACTGTTATTTTAGTTTGTTAAAATGTCTTATTTACACAAAATTTAATATTATTTTACCATCTCTTATAAATAATATAATCTATAATGCCAATAATGTAATTCTCAATAAATTTTCAACTTCTTTACCTTATGTTACGATTATGTAGTAAGTTGGCTAATCGCTCATGGCCTAGCGGTTAGGCATTCGGAGTGGCATCCGAAGGTCACAGGTTCGAGTCTCAGCTTGGGTTAACTTATTACTTTTACACTTATAAAAGTGATTTGATATTTAGATAAGAAAGACTCCGGATGTTGCAAACTGTAATGAATATCAATAATATAAAAAAAAAATATATATATAAATGAGCTGTGCCAACGTGTGTATAAATTTCTTTAACCATACTATACCATTTCACTTTCAAAATGGAATAATCAATTTAATAATTAAAGTTTTAAATTTTAAATAGATTAAAAAATTACATAATTAGCGAATTATATTTTATAATATTGAAAATGATTTTTCAGAACGGGCTTATCGCTACAAATATTCTAAAATTGTATAATTTCACAAATCTCAAAATTTATTAATAAAAATTTTCTTTTATATATGATTTATCAATCATTTTTTCCAATTGAAAAATATTTTAAATAAAACAATACACAAGTTTCCATAAAGAAAACCCATGATTACATTCTGCAACAATGTTAGATCTAAGAAAATTTTTTATTAAAGTTTTGTTTGTTATATTTCAAAGACTTTTTAAATTTGTTTACCCTCATAATGACAAGTGCTAACAAAAGAGAAAAGGAAATTTAAAAAATTCCGAATTTTAGCAGTTGAAGCTGCAGGAGGTAATTGGAGGACCGTAACCCGATAACTCGGTATCACCCAACCAACTGAATATCGTTGGGTAAAACAGGGAGAAAAATCTGATGAAAGAGGTGGTGCCAGGCATTCAAAAGTTCTTGAAAGTTAGAACATTTACGACTGAAAGAATTGAATCCAATATACGAATTACCTTACAGGGAATTTCTGAAGCTTTGAAAACAGAATTTGGGTTGAAAATATATAAACAGACAATATCAAAACATCTTGATTGTCTGATTTATTCCTTAAAAAGCGTAAGATATGAACTTCAAACGGCCAATTCGGTGGTAAATAAGGAAAAACGTAAAGTTTTTGCCGAAGCACTACTTTCTGTAGAGGCGGAAAACCTTCCGATCTTATTTATGGATGAAAGTAATTTTAATCTCCATATTTCAAGAT
>LDMZ01017854.1:0-19177 GCA_001455285.1 Sphaeromyxa zaharoni
AAAAAAATTGTTTTTCGGAATATTTAAAATAAGGAAATTCTTGACAAGATCAAATTTATTGAATGATTGATCTAATACAAAAGCATATAAATTTTAATACCCGAAAAACCTTTTTGAGTTTCTACTTAAGTTATGTTGTTTTTATTATAATATTTTTTAACATTACTGTATTACTAAGAATATAACGACTTTTATTGTATGTCATATAAAACAAAAGGTTTGCATATTGCAAATATTTAGCTTTTGTATTACCACAATTTTTAATTTTTTAAAAACACTATCTTGATTTCATTGATATATTTGAATAAATCACATGTCAGCAGCTGGTATATTTAACCCATTACACATTTATTCTTCAATATAGTTAACTTGAACAATATTGCGTCCCTCGATAATTGTTAACAAACCCTGTAAGTATACTTAATCTTTCGATACGAAGAGAATAAATACCTATTCCTTAATACCATGAAGCATAGATATTGTATTTCCTTGGAAATTCTAATCTAAAATTGACAATATTACTCATTAGAAATAACAAAAATAGAGACTAACCTTGATAGTTTTAAGATTATTAAATATATGGTCATGATTTCAATTACCAACAGTTTTAAAATATGCTTAAAAGATACGTCCGTAATGAACGTAGTGATAAAAAATAAGATGTTAAACTGGCATAAATGGTTTGTTTTTAGTTACATAGATACCTACATTGCCTTCTTATGACTGAAGGACGTGAATTGACATTTGCCTGAGAGGGAATCGTTTGGAAGTATATTTCAGCTTATTAAACCAATCATTAAGTGTGAATAGGTTTTACTACTCAAACCTGATGGAAATGAATCATACTTCTGTCATGCTTATGTTTTTATTTAGCTCTATCGTACAGGTTTTATAGTGATACCATTTCAAATTTTGATTAAGAGTGTTTTATTAATTTTTTAATCATTTTATAAATATTTTTTCTGAAATCTTTAGAATTAGAATATATGTCACATATTTTTAAATTATCTAAACAATATTCTTTTGGAGATACCTCCCTGAAACAGTTATTTGATAATATATTAAACAAAGTGGTAAGTGAAAGTAATAAAAGTTTACATTTTTGAGGAGTATTAACGATATATTGTTATGAATTGTCTTGAATTAAAATATCCATCCTATTTTAAGTTAAACTGCGCCAGATAATCTAATATCGGAAAGATTTTTTGTTATATTGAAAAATTGAAAAAACATGTAATCACAGGCAGACGGGTAGGGAAGCATCGACTCAAAGTTCTAGCCATGTTCTGATGATGTATTAATCCCGGTTTTTAAACTTAAAAGTGTCCGTGTTGGACTTCAACTACTATTACGAATTCGATATTCGGTTTATCCTTATTATCGATCAATATCACGTATATTCTGGAACATAGTGCACAATTTTAAGCTGTTTTTTATAATAAAGGCTCGGTTGAACCATATTATTGTCACAAAAATAAACTCGAATATCGACAAGTTTCTCCGTTCTTGGCTTTGGCATACAAATATTATATATGATAAAAAATATATTAAAATATCGCTATTTTATTTTGTGTAGCATGAGTGATTTAATTTTTATATATAGTTTTTTCACTGTAAATTTTCACATTTCCTTGACAAAAGCTAATTTGAAAGATCAAAATAAACATTTAAAGTTAAAAACTTTCAAATATTTTGATAAAAATTATTAACTAAATAGTTTTTACAAATTTGGCTTTATCTATATTATTTCCGATAAATAAGATCATGATGAAAAATTAAAATCACGGAGGATTTATTCGTATTCGGCAACGTGTGGAATATTGCTATATAAGCATAAATTCTATATTATGTTATTGACACTGTAAATCGATTTTTATGAAAATATTATACCAAATAAGATTAATACATTACAAAGGTATATACAAAAAAACTGATCATGTATTATATGTTATAAAACACAATATTCACAAACCTGCCTATTTCATATCTTTTTCAGGATTGAAATATTTAAAATTTGGCATATTCTTCAGAAAGTAGACCAGTTGAATCCCTTGCAAGAAAGAATTCACTAGTTTCCATGCCTTCAGCCAGATACCAGTGAACGAAAGCCCGTTTATTGAACATACTGTCGTATTTCTTATTTAGATCACTCCAAAGTTTTCCCATCAAAGGAGAATTTACAATACCACAGAGAGATTTATCACAAACGACAAGCTTGCTCTCAGGATCTACGATTGGCTTTGCAGAACATAAGCCAGTTTTAAAACCGGTAGGACACCATGGCACGAATGATACTTTAACTTTTTTCTTAAGGTAAGCAATCGCCTCATTTACGTCACTTGGAGTAACATTTCCTCTGTATAAAAGGCACCATGAATATTGGTCTGTTTGGCTTCGTGAATGAGAAATTAAAATATTTTTGCATGTTATACAGTCCTCAGTTATTTGTCGTACAGTGGGGTTGGTGAAAATCTTTCGAGAAACGGAAAGGATGGGGTTGTAGGTTACAGAAGGATAATGAAGTAATGGGAATGGAACTAAATTTGTTCCTAATTCCACTAAATCTACGTTCAGCGGCCCTCCGAAACGCGTTGGAGCGGTCATATTAGAAGCTACATGAGAGAGAAGTTGATTTAGATCCCTGTATGAAGGACTCTCAATCTGAAGACCATTTTCGCATACGTCGTAAAGAGAGGTATTATCAATAATAAATGTGCAATCACAGCAATCCATCACACCTCTTGTTAGTAAAACAGAGTTGTAGGGCTCAACAATCGCGGTGGATATTCGACCAGATGGATATATTGATATTGGCATGATAGGAGTCTTCGGAAACGTAAACTTCAGTTCCTGTAGTAACAAACTTGTGAAACCAGATCCGGTCCCACCACCAAAAGAATAAAATGGGAAAAAGGCATGTACTCTATCTAATCCTTCACTTTCTCTTCTAATTTGATCGGCAACCTGATGCATTAATGGCCTGCCAACATTGTAGTACCCACGAGCATAATTATTCGCAGCATCTTCCGTTGAATTAAGCATAAAGGAGGGTTGATATAATTTACCGTACGGTCCTTTTCTTATTACATCTATAACACTTGGCTCTGTATCAGCAAATATTGCTCTAGGAGAATACCCTCCATTGTTTAGTCTGTTGAAATAAACATCGATTCCTTGGCTCACATTATCTTCCCCATCTATATCCTTTGTACCATCTGGAGCAACACCATGTTCGAGACACAAAAGCTTCCAAAATTCGTATGCGATTTGACATCCAGCTTGTCCAACGTGGATAGAAATTGATTCTCTCATTAAACTATAATTGAAAAACACAATTAAATTTCTAAATTAAAATATCATTTTAGAATAAATACCGTTCAAAAATCAAGGGTAAAAATTTGTATAACCATTACATTTAAATTTGCTATATTTGACCTTGCCATATATGCCTTAGCAAAAACTAGTTTATTTAAAATTGTTACCAATAGATTAAATCAATTTTACAAATTATTATTGCTTATATAACTTAATTACTTCATCCACACATTCTTGATTTCGAATATCCACTAAAGATAAAGGATTATCAGCATTTTTAGCTAGAAATAATTCAGTAAATAAAAGGAGGAATTTCCTAAGCTAGATCTGAAGAATTCGTTGATTTTTTAGGTAATTTCCAATCATAAATTTAATAATTTTATATCCCACGATTTGTTTAACAACTTGGAACTGTCACGGTAACGTAATGTATGCTACTTAGGTCGATTCATGGTGACCAACACCCCCATTAAAAACTGCTTTTCCTTAAGTATAATAATCGGGCATGGGTTATCATTCCATGCAACTAATTAAAGGCCCAGCAGAAAACTCTTAGAATGAGTGGGAAAAGATACTAATTAGAAGCCATCTGACAAGCAAGTACGTGAACTAATTACTTAAACCTGGTGACTGGCAGTTAATTAATTCACATGAAATTCTATGTTTAAGGATACAGTAATTAATAATAAAATTAGTAAAAATATTTTCTAAAAGATATTTTAAATGAAAATTGTGTAAACACGGGATTGTAGGATAGTTGAACTGGATTCGAGTGGGACCACTTATTGAGGTTACCTTAAATTGACCAAACATTATTATGTTCGAGCGAATTTTAATTAATCTCCTGAAATGATTTTGGAAGATAGTAAAGGTTTTTCCTATCGGTCCAGTAAAGCTGAATAATTTAGCATGTGACGATTTTGATTTTCTCTCGATGGCCATGAAAAAATAACAGTGAATATCGTTGAATGAGATTTCAGCTCTAAAAAAAATGATAAGGATATAAATAATAATTAATAGATTAAAAGAAAATTATAACGTATTTTAGCGATATCGTGATCTGTTATTTATGTTTAAAAATATTTTTGGGTTTTCTTAATGTGTGATAAAAATTAGACACGATAATTTGAAAAATTTTATTCTTTCATTAAAACGTGATAGTGTTGATCCTCAAGTCATATTTTAAAACTTTAAAATTCAATTTTTTCATAAGAAATATAATAAATTTTTACTCAATTAATTATTTAGGAAAAATTATCATTTTTAATATAAAATATTGTGGAAGCAATAAAAAAATTAAATATTTTGCCTTTAATCACGGTTAACACATCAGGTAATATATTCAAGAAATATTATATAAATCTGAACTGCATATCTTGGGAATAACTTTATGTTATCTTTAATATTTTCTCAATTCAAAATATTCAAAACTTCGATGTTCGTCCAAGCGTTTATTGAAATATTTAAAATGGAAGGCCACCATTCATATAGAATGGTATGTTACTGGTTCAATTTAATACAAACATTAGAATATTTTCATCTTCGTTTTTTTCAATGTATTGAGCATAGATTCAAAAATGAGATGATTATTTTGGAAATTTAGAAACCAAGGTTAGAAAGGCAAGTAATCTTTATTATCAGACTATGAAATGAAATTTAGCTTTTAATTATATAATGACGTTTTAAGTACTTAATATCGATCAACTTATCAGTCACTTCTAGCAATTAATTTTAAAAAAAATGATTCTTTATATATTTTAACTAATATTGCCTGATCACAAAAAAAATTAAAATCTAACAAACAAAATAATACCATTTGACGAATATAAATATTAAGGGAGACACAGAGCCTGGCTACATGATTTGATTAATATATGGTCAAGATTTTTAAATTTCTACACAAATTTTCCATTAAATTAAAAATAATTTACTCATTGCTCTAAAAATATTTTCTCTTTACGTTCGCTATGCATGAAATATTTAAATTTTATTCTTAAATGCAAAATGTTTTGATTTACTAGAAAAATAGTTATAAAAAGTTTCATAAAGGAAAAAACGGAAATAATTAAATTCTTCTAAATGGTAATTTTTTTTTATTAGAAAGATAGGTTTTGGTGTAAAACTAATAAAAAAATATGTTTTATATTTCTCTTTAAAAATTACTATATTTGTACTATAAATTTGATTGTTTTTACTTTTATTGAATTTTAATAAACAAAAGTCATAGACAGACGCAACAACATTACTATATTCTAATACAGGAATGCTATTAAATCCTCAAATATTTAATGAAAACAGGCATAAATATTATAAAAATCCTTTTATAAAATTTTTAATATAGGGAAAACAATTTTTCTACTTGTGATTAATATTAAAATATGCTATTCTTTTCACTATCATTGAATATTTTTTACCAAAATATTTATACAGTTCTGAATAATTTTACAAAATTTTTATAAAATTGATTTAATGTTTATAAAAGATAATGAAAGTTTGAATAATTGACCACAAAGCATATACTTGATTAGGTTAACTTTTCAAATATTAAAATTATGTAAAAACAATCTAAAGGTAGTAATAATAATACAAAATCCCAATGATTCACTTCTTTAAACATAAAAATTTGTTTCTTTGTTGGAAAATTTTAAAAATCAAATGCTGAAAAATTAAACAAAAATATAAATTAATCCGAAAAAATTGTCTTTAAAAGTTATAATTAATTTCATTTTATTATAAACTGAATTAGAAATGGAGAGATCTGGACGTTCAGTACTAGATGCAAAGGTGCAGGGGATTTGAAAGCTAATCAATAAAATGTTGTATTAAACATTTTATAGTTTTTTTGCAATAGAAATCATCTTTACTTATTTCTGCACAATATACCAAAATTAATTCAATTTCAAATAACCTAATCAATATACTGTGACGAAATATATTTATTGAAGGCAAATTATTTGAAAAAATCTTCGAAAGTTCGTTGGTGAATAAAGAATTCCTTGTTAATAGGTTTAACTGAAATAAAATTTATCATAAATTTAACATTTTTACCAAAGGTTGACCCATTCTGTTAAACTAAAAATATAATATATGAATTTATAAAATATATCTAGCAAAGATATTATTGGAAGTGATCCGGATATAAGCATAGATTAAATTATTTTGAATTCGTTAATAATAATATATGAAAATGCTTTTTGAATACTGCAACGTTTTAGTTTTAATAATTAGGGTACCAGTACAGACATCTAGCAAAGACGCAAAGCATCTCAGAACGTTGCTCAATCAAACCTTTATTATTCATAAATATCTCAAACATTATATTATTAGCTACACAAATTTTAGGAAGCTAATAAAATATTTAATTTGTAGTCGCCATATTAAATCGACGATTAAACAGTCCTTCTATTTTAGATGCATTAAATTCATAGAATTAATATGACGTGTTTTTAAGAATAATGAATAAAATTAATTTAAAAATATTTAGCACTGTAAAAGATAAGCATGATAACACATAAGAAAAAAATGATATATTTATAATTACACCTCACATGATCAAGATTTATGCATTGGGAGTCGTGGTTTAACACTTCCTTCTTATTATACATAACCCAGAAGTTGTTGCAAACATAAGATAAAAAGAAAAGCATATATGACATTTAGATCGATTTTCGAATGTTTTATCAAAAATTAGTATAAATTTTATGGAGGGTGTAGATACTTAGAAAGAATATAACAGCTGGTAAAATATACAAAAATGAGTATCTAGAAAAGATAAATCTTTAAATTTATTAGCTTTAAACTTATTTAAAAAATAATTTTCGAAGTTTTTGAGAATGTGTTGACAAAACTACGGAAAAATAAATCAATGAAAAACTATATTAATTCTCAAAAAATGCTTAATACTTCCTTATTTTTGAAACTAATCTACATAAATTGGAATGCCTTCATGTCAAAAATTATTTTTTAAATTAATTTCTATTATCTATGTTTGATATGCATATAAAATAAATTTTAATCCTTATTTTGGGTAATGAAAATTAAATTAATTATAATTTTTAATTATTGGTATCAGAAATAAGTGCATTATATATTTATCCTTATATTTTTTCATACTTGCATATAAAAATATGTACACAAAATCTAAATTATGTATTAATTTGTTTATACCGCAAATAGCATATTACAAACTAAAAACCTATATTATTAGGTTTGTATGGTATCGATCAGAAAATTTCTTAGGTTAAATTCATACAAATGAAACTGTTAAGTTATGTGCAGAATATATTCACCTGAGATATTGTCTTGTTCTATTTTTTAAACATGACAACCAGGATATGAATTTTACAAAGATTTTATTTAAATATAATAAAAAAGTTTAGTTATACAATAACAGAGCTAATTTATTATAATGTAAATCTCTGATTTACAATAGAAATATTATGATTAAAACTCTATAGAACTACCAGGTCTATCATAAACTAAGCAGGATAGACACTCAACTTAGAGCAAATATAGATGAAAATCAATAAATTCAGCAGACAATATTTCACTTATTTTTATAATCATCTATCTTCTATGCAAGTTATATTAAGGGCTACAGTATTGTACATTCTTTGGATCATTTTAAAGTTAAAGAATAACATGGACGTTGTTGATATATATATCACGATGACATCGCACAGGTGAAAGGTTAATTGATGCAAAGCAGGCAGTTAGTGGTCCATTGTTCCCCTTACAACAAGATAAATTACTCCGAACCAAATTTACGTCCTGATATCCCATTGAATTTTGTCTTAACGAAAAAAGGTCAAACGTCTGTTGCATTAGTTAAAATGACACAATAGTAGAAAAGACTTTTCTACAAATTTTAAATATCGCAGCTGAATTTATCATAAAAGAAGGAATGATTTCAAATACGTAAGTTCAATATTTTATATACGAGTTGCCATATCTGGAAAATCGTTGGAAATAGGTAAAATTACATTTACATAAATAATTATTCTAAAATTTTTTGTCATACATAAAATTCAAGTCAAGCCATAACGCTCTGATTTTTGTAAATTGTTGTTATCTAGATTGACGCATAACAACCACTTTTAAAACAATTTCAATGGCTGAACACGTTTGAATTTACAGTCATCTTAATAATAGTTTAACATTCTATCATCTGTCTTGACCGTCAAAAAGAATTATTATGAGTATTCCGATAAAAAATTAATGCAGGTAATATATCTAGTAAACCTTTAAGATGGTGATATATCCTATTTTTATCGTTAAGGAACTATGGATAATAAGTTCTAATACTGAATATTAATTTTTAAGTAAACATTAGATGCCGAACAATAAATATCACTGTAATTTATTATTAGCTATCTCAAGAAAATGCATTTAAGGTCATTTATTCGAAATTTCAAAGGTTATTAAATGCTTCATCTAGTTACATTCTTTACACTAATTTAAATTCAAATTTCTCAATCTTTATTTAGATTTAATGAAAGAGTTTTAAATGCAAAAATTTATATTAACAAAAAATTTTAAAACATAAATATAAATATCTAATTTACATGAAGAGCACAAATAACTTTGTGTACCTAGGGGCTATTTTAACAGTACAACTAAGAATATTTAGAAGATTACATAATCGCTAGTGTAACCACAATTTTTGTAAACTTTTGCATCAAAATTATAATATTTTCCAGTATCATCGGTTGACTTTTAACCAATATTATCAGCAAATAATTAATAAGAACCTAGAATACTTGTTTTTTATGCAATAAAAATCTGAAAACATACAAGGAATTATTTTTACATACAGAAAAATGCTGAGAGTATATATTTATTAAAGTTAGTACAAAATCCCCGGTATTAAAATATTTTTATCATAGAAGGAGAAGAGAATCCAAGCAAAGAAATTTACAGAAAGGATGAACATTAAAAAGCTAATTTGAGAAGTAATCTTTTAAAAAAGAGAAAAACATAACCACTTAAGCAAGTTTCGCTACAATGTAGAATTTAGCACCGTCTTAAATATAAAAAGGAAAAAAATGAGTATTAAATTGCATTTATTCCAATAATCTTTAAATAGGGAGTTATCATTCTTTTCCAATATTTGAAAAAGATTCCCTTCAAACAAAATTGCATTTTTTTATCTGTTAATAAAGTACCTTTCTTCCCAACATCGTGATTTTAGTGACAAATAACATTCCAGTCACCAAAAAACTCCGAAGCATATGTGATTACTTTTACGTTAGTTCCATATTATTTATAATACAATATTATACGACTTAGTATGTTGTTTGAATTTCTCCAGATTAGAAATATATATATATAAAGTTAGTGACAACTTTTGAGAAATGATTTTCAGCATTTGTAACGAAAATCTCTATTAATTTATGAGGACATGAGCAGTTAATATTTTTCAAACTAAATCAGAAAAGAAACTTCAAAAATTGATCGATTATGTCCTAAAACTCAAATGTTTTTATTAGCCTTTAAAAAGTGTTCATTTCTCATTTGACTGTCTAAAAATAATTTATAGTAATTCCTCCGTCCTAGATGAGTTTTCGAAGCTTTCAATAAAATGGTTTCAGAATAAAGCTTCAAAATTAAATGAATGTACTTTAAAAAGTACAGTAATATTTGTTTCACATAGGTAAGATTATTTTTAATAAATTTATCTTGTGCAACTTACAAACCAGAGTAAGATCTTATATTTGGGATTAACAGATATTCTATTCAAAAATAAACTGTAAAGAATAATATAAAAGAAATTATAACAAAAGCCACAAATTTCGGGTAATTATAAACTGAAAGCATTGCACCAGGATCTGAATGATTTAAATTTTTAGGCCTCAACAAATTTGGAAAGATACTTAATGTGTATATAAATGCTGTCATTACTCATATTTTAAACTGGTGATAAGGATAATATAATCATTTCGCTAGGTAAAAATATAAAATTTGTTTTCAAATAAAGATTCTAGTTAATTTCATTCTCTCAATTTTAATGTCCTATATCTAAAAATTATAATAGTAAAAAATGATTTATAAACATGAAAGAATTTTAAAACTCTTTGTACAATACATTAAGAATAAATATTCACTACTGATAAGATCATATACTCTAATATATAATAAAAAAGTAACGAAACATTGTACCACTTTAATACTGTATTTTTGAGTTAGATATATGAGGACATTAGGAAGGTTCTTGGATATAATATCTTTTTTTGTCTCTATGTATTCACTTGAATTCATAGTTTTTATTCTTTCAGCCTAAAGAAAATGTCAGTATCAGATACAAAATTTACAATGTTTCTAGCAGAGAGAAAATCTTTATTGTCATGATACATTTCTAAAAAATTGAACGATAATCCCACTAAGGTGCTAACGAGAAAGTGCTTCAAGAATATTCATATCAAATATTTTGTCAATGAATTCTAAAATAGAAATTCCAGAACTGAAGACCGTTAAGAAATATGACAAGATAGAAACTCGAATATTTTGTTAAGGATTGGGGGAATTCTGTCATGATTTGCATCAAGATTAAACTGAAAAACAATTACAGCCTATTCATATAATAAAAATTAAATTTAAATACATCAAAAAATTCATTCAAGTTTATTAAACACTCATAAAGCCTATTCATATACTAAAAATAAATAAATATTATGATTATTAAACAAATAGATCGGTATCCTTTATTTCCTTCTCAAAAACTTTAGAATAAAGGCAAGATAAATAAAAATGTAAAGCTCCTAAGCAATCTTTTTGATCTACTTGGTTAGTAAAGAATATGGAAGAAATTTTACAGTAAAGGAGATCCCCATAACTCATCAGTGATGAGAGATTTAAGGGGTCAGCCAAGATGGAATGTTTCAGAGAAATGGAAATAAAGTCAAGAATATATTCTGACAATATTTGTGACCTGTTAGAAATATTTAAAATAATAAACCAACAACTTATCGATGCTTCCATTAAATTGGTACAGACAACTGATATTTTCTGGAACCTTTGAGAAATAAAGTAACCCATAAACAAAATACGAAAGAATTATTGAAAATTGAAGCAAAAACCGAACAAATTACATGTATAACTAAAGGTTTCTATCATGTAATTAAAAAAATGCAAAAATAATACCCTGGTTTGAAGAATAAATTCTTTTAAATTTTCTCTTTCCAATATTAATCGAAAAAAATAAATCAGTAACAGCTTGTATAACAAACTTTCATTCGATGGTTCTCCCAGATATCTTATAACTAAAATGAAATTTAATTAGTCTTTTGGATTTTACAAATATTAACAAGTAATGTTGATGAATCCATATAATCTGCCTTATTCAGTATGCTATCACAGACACGGGCAAAGTTGTGTATAAACTAAAGAGAAATATAGAATATTAGGAATAAAAACAAGGATTGGGAGGTCACGATCAAATCTATCTAGTTTTAATCCTAGTACATATTGGTAATCCATATTGTTAAACAGCTCAGCTCCGACCAAGAATAAAGCCCTGTTTTGATTTGGATTACCTGACAACGGAGATATCATAAAGTTTCGGCACTCGTTAACGGTGTTTTTTATCCTGTAAATATCATGTAACAATATCACGATGTTGATTTCCTCTTTAGTTATGGAAAATAATAAAATTTGTAAAGCATTATGGGATTTCAAGTAACATTTAAAAAGAAACAAATATTAAAATTTTTAAATTTGAATTATGCGAGCTATAATGCATGATAATTATATGGAAACTAATAAAATATGATTAATCCTCAAATGTAAAACCAATCTAAAAAAATTACAAAACATACGACTACATATATAAATATAATACTTTTTTCAAATCACTGTTTTAAAAAAGTTAATTTATATTCATCGACAATATATAACTTTGAATAGACTAAACAAAAAAATAAAAAGTTTAAAAGTGATATAAATTTTTGTGTTCAAAGCAAAAATCAATAGATCAGTACTTTTATTGTTTTGGTTTAAATATAAAAGCCCTAATTACTTTGGAAAATAAGCTCTGTACAAATGCTAAAATACATACAGCCTTAAACATGATACCATCATAATTTGTGCAGTTTTTATGGAAAATAATTAAAATATATTATAAAAGCTGTTATATGTGAATTAAAAAAATATAAGAAATCTGATTCCGGTTTTCGTAAGTCATGTTATCTAGAGAGAAAGCAGTAGTTCATTAATTGCAATCGTATATATAAATATATTCCTGCAACTTATATATTTAATATACAATGATTAATATAGTTGCTCATTATCACTAAAAAAAGATACTAACATTTCAGATAAGATATATATTTAAATTATTAAAACATGAACAAATAAAAAGGTCTAATCTATAAAATATGTTTTTAATCTTAAAGAGGCAAATATGACTTTAATTAATTTAAATACGTAGCTTTTATATTCTAGTAACAAAAAATTTTAACTTTTATAATAGATATATGCAATCTTTGTATTTAAAATGTTAGGATAAACTAAAATTTAATCCCATCTGCTGTTGTAAAATGCATAAAATAAAGAAATATATAATGCATAATAATTTCCAAACCATTCTTTAGAAGATATCCTACATTTGAACAAACATTTTATCAACATTTCATTGTTCAGTAATGCAAATATAGAAGTTAGATATGGAACATTCAGGTTACTAGAAACCATGTTACCAATTAACTTGAAGATATTGTCCAGTAACTCGTGAGCTTGTTCATAATTCTATTTACATACTTTCCAAATGCTAATATATCAAAAAACCTTTCTCAAAACAGACTGTTCTGACTTGAACAAAGAAATATTTGTTAGATCAGCAATGAATGGATCATCGATCTGGTCCGTAATTGGAAGGTATTCTGGGATATATATACCCTGAATAAATTTTGAAAGTAGGAGTGCACAAACATTAGCTTTAGCAAATTGAAAGTTAGGTATTAAATCATGTAATTGCTTCAGAGTGTTGTCAATAAACGTAAAATTGTATGATGACAAGATACTTCTAAAGAGTTGCATTATGACATAATCAGCCTCCATATTATTTGCAACATTTTCAGGTATGGTTTGACATGAAAGGTAAACAAAAGGAGGGGTTCCGCCAATGCCATTACGGGATGGATTTTCAGTCTTAGGTACTAAAGAATCACAAAAACAAACCTTGGAAAAGTTTTTGAGAAAATTTTCAATAGAGGGTATGTGAACCCTTGGGCAAATGATGGGTAAATATCGTATAAAAAATAAAATCAAACTGGATTCATCGGAATTCGGATCTTTTAGAAACTTGTGCTGGATTTCCTACAATATATAAAAACAAAATTTTATCGTAAAAAATGTAAAAAAGAACCTATCTTCAATAACTCTAGGTAGAGTAAACAAATAAAATATTATCAATAGAAAGGAAAATCAGGCATGAAAACGATGCATAAAAACCAAATTATAGAAAATAATCCGGGTATATCGTACCAATATATTTTATAAAATATAATGTAACTTATGAACATAGTTATGATACTAAGTCAGATAATGAAATAATCATTTTATGGAGAAGTTCATATATAATTAAAGCGTTTGATTACTACGGTGATGAATTTAAATAAGAAACCCAAACATTATTAAGTGAGAGATATGCAGAAGTCGATTGATTCAAAAGGGTTAGAGGGCCGGTTTTACCTTTCTAATAGAAAATGGATTTGATTAATATAAACGATGTTAAAATATAATGAAATTACAAAATATGTATTAATTTTGTTAAACTATTCGCATATCTAATGTTTTTATCTTTCATTAGGTTAAAAAACGAAACTAAATCTAATGTGGACTACATAGTGTTTTTATTGTGTCAAAAATTTGAAATATATACTAAAGGTTTTAAGCAAAAACAATAGTAATTTCAAAATTTAAGAAATTATTTTATGCCAGATTGATGTTTTAACACATATTCCTATGAATTACAAGCATAATAGAGATCTGATAAACTGCTGTTATATTTATAACGTTTCAGATGGAAATTCAGAAAGTTATATTTATCATTATGGATTATCTTTATTAAGCCTATTTAAAGAGTCCAAGATAAAAATGATTGTAAATCATCTATAGATATGAAATTTTTATAACCTCTGAATTAACTTGCCATCTTTAAACTTTCGAAACCAGAAATGGTCATCGATTTTATTTAGTATGTTCTATACTGACACATACATTCGACCAAACACAAAACATAAACCTTAGAAAAAAGTAATGTAAAATTTTGAATATGAGTTGGAAAGGGAAGTTCAACCACCAGTCTAAGCTTTATTTATTGTGTTCATAATTATAGAAAATAAACAAATTTCTTTGATTCAAAATAGTGTAGCTGTACAAGACATCAACATTCAAGTTAAAAACATCTAAACAATAAACAGGGTCATTGGATATTTCAAAACATTTTCATGAATAACTAACGAAATGCTTACAATTAAGATATGGAATAGCACATTTATTCCATTCAATGGTAGTTTCCAAAGGCTGATGTCAATATCAAACACTTAGATCGAGTGAAAAGTATATAAATAATATTATTTACATCTGTCAAACCCAACATTTATGGTCCAAGTATTTAAGCCTATATATCTAGCTAAGCCTCTAAAAATAATTTGTTAAAAAAAATATTTCAGTCACAATTCAATAAAGTTAATAAAAAGCAATAAACAAAAGCAGTTTTGAACAATTGAAATTTAATATCACTTGAAATAGAAGTATATGAAATTAAAAAATTTTAATATAAAATAAAAAATGATGGATGTGGAGTAGGAATGTAACCAAAATCATTTATTCGGTCCTATTTCACAGCAAAAACACAGAATATGGAGTATCTAAAAATTGTAGCTGTTAAAAGCTCTTCTAATACCATTCATCCAAATACTTTTACCGTTACTGATTCCTTTTACATATATTATGAGCCAGTAAACGGGGAATATTGAAAGATTACTGTATTAAGTATTGTATAATTAGAGCATAAACTCACATATTATGTATAAAATATTTTAAAACATACGATTTCTGTGAAAGTAAACCCGGTAACGACTTGTGAACAATTTTTTAAAACCAATCACGTTCGTATGCTAGAGGAAATTTATATATATGATTTTCTACAAAGAATGTAAAAAAGTAGCACATCAAAATTTTATAATAACTTGTAAATTTTAAAATTCCATATTTGATATTTTTATAGTTTTACGGGGTTTACGATTAACTGTCTATGAAAGCCAGCTTCGGAGCTTATAACTACTTTTTAACAGTAAAAATAGAATCCAATGAGTCAAATTAAATATTTTTATTCAATTTAACAAAAATATATTAGCTATGCTTTGAATTTTTGAATTCTGCAAATGTGATCCTTCCTGTAAAGTGCCTTCAATCCAAAGAAAAATTTAAAAAACACGGACCTGGAATTGTAAAATTAGCGACAAATATTTTGACAGCATTTTAAAGAAAAATTTTAATTCTTAAGTGGAATGAAATTCATAATTATGGATAATGCCAAGATATAAATTTTCAAAATGTTACTTGTTTAATTGTACTTATTATTTTAAATATTAACAATGTACAATAAAAGATTGCTAAACTAAATACTATCCAAGTCTTTAAAGAAGAGCAGATTCCTAGATTTTTTTGAAACATCCACCCAATATTCGTTAACACCAAAAATGATTCCATTTGCGTTAAATAAACCACTTCATTTGAAGTAAAAATAACAGATTAAATTAAGTAATATTTAAGTTTCAAGCTACGATCTCGGGAAAATATTCAAAAATACGTATTAAAACCTTGTCATAACCGTATTATTACTATGTTGCTAGATGACATCTAAATCACTAGAAAAACAATAAAAAAATATTACTTAATAATTAACATGAGAAAATCTATTTATAAAATTTATATATCATTATACTTCTAATTTTCGTTAAATAATTAACATCGTCCATAGGCTTAGTCTAAAATAAGTGGAGTGGAAGGTTCAAAAAATATTTATTTTTTAAAATTTCAAATTAAATACAATAATGAAGGAATAAACAAAGATATAATAAAATCATATTTCAAAATAATAAAAATTTCCAAATTTTCAATTATACTAACATTTGAACATTAATCATTTCTAACTGACACTCACTAAATTTGTAAATTCATTGATTTTTCAATGTTTTGTAGATATATTGAAATTTAATAAAAGAACAAAAGGTACACGTCATTCTCATATTATGGAAAATCCAAGAATATTTTGTACAGAATAACGAACAAAAAATAAAAAGAAATTAAATTATCTTGATTGTTCATAAATGTATTTGTTATATTATTTTATTTTCTGGTAATGTTTAACGTTCACAAAAATAACATTTACTATAATTGTAAAATTAGATAATAATTTATATATCTGTTTCAAACAACATTAATCGTAAAATGAACCGGAGTATTTTTAATCCATACTGTATCTGGAATCAACTTTTTCAAAAGAATGCACAAATGTTAATACTCTAAATTAAATTATTCAAAAAAACTAGTTATATTTAATGACTAAAATTCATTTGTAAAACTTGTTAGTTTCTGAGGTTAAATTAATTCCAAAAAATATCTCGTTCAAAAAAAGCTTTAAAAGATCTTTTAAAATTGATCAACCAGAGATCGTACAAAATAAGAAATAAAATTTGAAAAAATAATTTAAAACCAATTCCTCTTTTAATAAATCGATGGCAAATATATAGTGTAATATATAATAAAATTAATAACATTACCTTAAAGAAAATACTTAAATCACGATCAGTATATTCAGTAGTATTACGGAAGAATTCACAGGGCAATGGTTCTCCTTTAATAAATTTCTACCGTGAAAAATAGATACTAAAAATTATAAACCTCCAAAACATTGGTAAGTGAGTTATCCGTAGTAAATCCAACGGGTACAACTTTATCATTCGATTCTTTAATGAAATCTTTACAGACCATTTTAAATTTTTTCACTATATCAAAATCAACGATATCCTGACTATTTGTGGATTTAATCTAAGGAAATCAAAGGTTTATTTAAAATATAACCAAGTTAGTTACAATATTAAAAAGAGTAAGTGAAGTATCATACTTTTCTTTAAAAAAATATAACCTCGCAAGGTCAAAATGTATCTAGAACAATTACAACACTACTCAATGAAATTACAATAATCTTTAAATGATTTACTTCTACCGGAGACTTTTTTGAAATTTTCATGAACCCTTCAGTCAGAGAATTTGAATTAAGGTCCAACAATATGTTTATCTTTTCCAGAACCTTGTCAACGTCGGGTGTCGGTAAAATAAATAATTTTTTCTGTTGAATCATAGCTTTTAATAAAGACTCAGAATGTGGAGCTACATCGGAAGCCTAAACAATCTGGATTATTTATAAAAACCATATTTAACCTTTTGATAAACTAGAATATTACTGGTTAATAACGGATCCTGAATTTTACTAACAGCGTTTAGTATATTTGCAGTGAAGCGTTTTATAAAATCAAGAATCTTGTTTAAGAAAAACTTGCATAAAAAATTTCAAATAGCAAATGTTCTTCTTAATGCAAGAATTGGAAAACTATAAAGACAAGAATTAAAGTTTAAAAACAGTATTCCATATTTTATTAAAAATAATCTTTAAATATTCTAATCATTACCTTTGCATTTAATAATTTTTAGCCAATAAAGATTCGATAAATAACATTATACATAAAAAATAATTTAAAAATTGAGAAAAAATAAGAAACAATCATTATATACCACATTAATTTTTAATAAAAAATAGAATGAAAATGAAGGTGCAAACTATTGGAGTGTTTAGGTTAAAGGTGTATTTACCACTTTTAAAAAACATAAAATTTGTGTTAACACCGGTAAATTTACATCAACTAGGTCAAATTTGTAGCACAAATTCTAGACGTGTTTACGCAGCACCATTGGAATAATTTTTTTCAGATCTTTTTTAGACATACCCAACAACAATATCCTAACACTATTCATTCCCGGTTTCTTAATAGGGATATCAAACATTTGATAAATCATGAGTAGAGAAATCGATATATTTCAGAATCTCTGGTTTTTTACAATATATTCAAATATAAGAGAGTTTGTGAAAACATATTTTGCAAAAGGAATATTACTATTTATATGCTAAGACAATAAAAACGGAGTATGAAGATATGATCAAATGGATTGTAAAATTATTAAATTACTTTCTTACCATATGTTATTTTTAAAAGATTATTCGTAATACTTCAATATGAAGAACTGAAACAAGTTAAACATAAAACCAAAGATATTAAATAAATATTCGACTTTATTCTCAAATAGTAATAATAGATTACTGCTTTAAAAAGCTTCAACTTAATCATAGGAAAGTTACTATCCCAAAAGAAATACTAACATTAAAAATTATTTCATGAGATTGATACATCTGAAAACTGATGCATCTAGCTCGTTGAACTATACAGTCACAATTGAGACATCCCAGTAATATTTACGATACCAATGAAGCAAAAATACTGAAAATATTTACAATTAAGAACCTGCCAGTTGGAAATTATTTTAAATTCACAAAATACAGGGTGTCCCAGAAGTCGCGCACCATGTCGATTTTCATAAAAATAAAAATAAATATCAATTTTATTAATCAAAATTATAATAGATGCTCAAATTGCTCACCTTCAGCATTAATACAAGCATCGATTCTTTTTATAAAACGATCTTTTACTCAAATGAGGGTTTTAGTGGTGATTTTTTTTATATTCAGTTATTATCGCATCTTTTAGATCATCAAGAGAGCGTGGACGATTTTGGTAAACTACAG